>JAVLUZ010000145.1:826425-841447 GCA_036768485.1 Mermis nigrescens
ACTAGCAAAGAAAAATGCTCCGATGGAACAAAAAAGATGAATATACTCGGAATTGTGGATTATTATGGATGTAAAAGGAGGGGACTAGGAAAAATCTACCTAAAGTCGGAAAATCTGCTAAAAATCACACTTTCTCTAAGCAACGCAAAAAATCGATGTATATTCTGCGGCCAACAGATTAAAATAAATATACAACCATAACAATGATTGAAACAGCAGCACGTTAGCTATGCAGTAGCTATGGGAAATGATATTAAGTAAACTAATAGTCTTCCAAGCCAATTGAATGAAATAGCAAACATCGAAGACAATTGAAGACATGGTTGGTTAAAAACAGTAGGAAACACGTAAGTTGACTTGAAACAGACTTAATGTAGATACACTAGCATGCCCGAAACGATTGTGTGCACTAATCAATCGGCTCCTGCTTTGCTTGCTATAATGCTCATAAAACAAAGCAACTTTAAATACAATACCTCTTAGTTTTATATCAATCAGGTGCCAGCAATTTAAAAAAGTAACCTTGATAGATTTCGTTTATACACTCTTATCTGAAACTTCGAACATTATTTAAAAAAGACACTTTTTTAGAGGCCGCAGAATATACATCGATTTTTTGCGTTGCTTAGAGAAAGTGTGATTTTTAGCAGATTTTCCGACTTTAGGTAGATTTTTTCCTAGTCCCCTCCTTTTACATCCATAATAATCCACAATTCCGAGTATATTCATCTTTTTTGTTCCATCGGAGCATTTTTCTTTGCTAGTACACTACTTTTAATTAGCGTGATTTCAGTACATCAGTCAGTAAACACAATCAGTAACATGCCACAATAATGACAACAGTCCAAGAACGCGGAAAACAATATTGTTCTTAACATCAGCATTATCCTTTTTAAACAAGACAACCTTATTGACACCATCCATTTTCAAATTAAAACTGCATTAAGTTATTTCTTCTTAATGTGCAGTTCACTTATAATCAAGCACAAAAATTTAACCAACGAATTCACATTGCAAATCCTCACTCAATCAATACACAAGCACAATGTGTTGTGACTTTTGAAATTAAAAACACCCAATTTTCAATTTTCAAATTGAAAATTGGATCAATTTTCAAATTGAAAATTGGGTCAATTTTCAAATTGAAAATTGGGTCAATTTTCAAATTGAAAATTGGGTGTTTGAATTTGCGATGAAGAAAATAATCAAAAGATAGTCACTTGGTTTATTTAAGCCGAGTAATAAAATAACGACCGTCCACCAATTCCAAACTAAACGCGACTAATCTGATCACTATGAAAAAGTTTTGAAAAATGAGCTTGCTAAGCGAGAGTTGTAAACCAAGAGAAACTTAAAGTTAAAACCTACCATTAAATTATGAGAGAATTATAAAAGATTTTAAACTTCAAGAAAATGGAAAAGGCGGGATGTTGGTAAATTAGAAGGCAAAGATTTTCGGCAAAAATTCAAAAACTTCACGCAAATATCAAATGTAAGGAACACTAACGCTTTGATTTGGTAGTAAAATAAATTTGTAGTATAGACTACATATTAACAACAAATGAATAGTGCAAACTTTACACAACTACTAGGTGTAGAGAATACTAACAGTTTACGGCTTATTAATGTACATGATTACAATAAAGCTGCATATCTTTGTCGACTTCTGTGCACAGTAGTGTGATTGCTGGTTCATTTTAAACCACTTTTGCAGGCAATTTACATCAATTAAACGATAGCTCTCCATGTGCAAGATTTTGTGAAACATATTATAAACACGGCTAAGAAATATTTAACTTTAATGCAACCCATTTAAGACAAAATTACATCTCTTCAATGATCTAAGGACACTTGAACATAATTTTTAAATCACTTTAGATTACTTTTGAGGGTAAACAAACTCACTTAATTGATGTCTCACATATGAATCCTTGAAAATTTCTTGACTTCAGTTACAAAGTCTCTGCAAGTCTATCGAATTAGGGTTAACACGTAACGTAAACTTTACACAAACACATAGCGTAAAGAATATTTTAGTCGGATTCGTAATTTTGATATTGCTCCGATATTTCTTTCAACATTTATGGAAAAATGAGTCTTCATAATGTTTTAAAGGCAATAAACATTAGGTTTAAACCACTTTGCAATACTGCTGAGTGTAAGCAAGCGCGCCCAATTGACGTATATATTTCATTCCCTGTAAATTTTTATATCTCAGGAAAAAATTTCGATTTTTGCAATGCTCTAGAACAAAGGCTAACATGCAGTAAAAAAATTACTCGGATATTATGATCAACATTCATGAAAAAATTATGTCTCTACAATGGTCTGAGGACATATAAACAATGAATGTAAACTACTTTACATCACTGTTGGATGTAAACAAACGCGCCTACGTGACGTCTCACATTTGATCCTTTGAAAACTTCTAGGCTCCAAGAAAAAATTAGGTTTCAGGAATGCTCAAAAACGAAGATAAATATATATGTAGTGTAAACTTCATAGTAAACACCTAGTGTAAAGAAGATTTTAGTCAGATTCGTAATTTTGATATTGTTCCGATATTACGATTAATATTTATGAAAAAATTAAGTCTACATAATGTTCTATGGGCAAACTAACAATTGGTGTAAACTACTTTACAACACCGTAGAGTGTAAACATATGCGCCAGACTGGCATATCAGATTTGATTCCTGGTCCATTTATAGACTTGATAAACGTGTCCCTGACTCGTAACCGGAGAAGCAGGCAGAAAAAACAAGACAGAAACGCATTTAAAAACTCCAAATTTTTGACTTTACACTCGCTAAATATTAATGTATAGACAATTTGCTTTGACATGCACCCGATATAAAGCACTTTATTTTTATTCTATTAGACTTATCCCGACTTCTGGACGGAGAAAGTGGCGAACAAAAAACGCAACAAAAACGTATTTTCCATCATTTAGAACACTGTAAACTTTAAAAAATCCGAACCGAACTCCCCATTGAGTTTAAAGAAATTCGGTTTGATACAATTTGTAGCTTTTAAATCGTAGTACATTCCTGTGTGCCAAAATTCTGTTGCAAAAATTATTTGGCATGATTTATCAATCAAACTTCGGAAAAAACGTGTTTTTTAGCCCATTTTTTACCTCTGATTTCGAACTTTACACCCCCATAAATAACTCAATATTGCGTTTTTTTAAATGTGGTTTGCTGCGATGTTTAGCCCCTGTGAGGCACTTTATTAATGCTGTCTTCGATTTGCACTGACTCATAAGCGGAAAAATTTGGCAGAGAAATCTTAGTTAAAATCCATTTTTTACACCATCCACTAGAGTGTAAACTTTAAACCCCAGGATCTAACTCACCATAGAGCATAGAAAACTTTTCTTATATGCAGAATGTAGCCCTTGATCCGCTCTACATTTCTGTCAGAAAACATTTCAAAAACCTCATAACCGGAGTTAGTATCGGACATAAGAAGGTTGAAAACTCGACCAAAAAGTGCTTTTTCACCCCCAGATTTTTCGCACTCTTTACACTGCCGTTCGATAAATAATGCGAATTTCAAAAAACAAAAAAAGTGTCATCTGTAGAATTTATCCCTCTATTATCCTATTCTGCTCCAATCCTTCGAGTCATCAATACTCAGTTGTCCACATGCCGCAGTAAAAAGGTCCCAATATTTGTCCTATGTTATAACGTTACACAAAAACTTTACACCTTCTTTACACAGTCAATTTTGAGTTTCAAGAAAAACAAAAAAACTTGGGCAGCGAATTTTTTATTATCTTTCTTTTAAAAAAACCGCACCTTCCAGAAGTGTCCCGTTATAGCTGTAGGGGGGTGCCCAGGTGTTGGGGGTACCCAAGTATATTATAGATACGCGCTAACGCGCTGCCACCTATGATGATGTTACAGACACCGGATCGGTTGTCGCGAGCAACCTCATATTAAACACAATTAATGTGCGTTTTGGTCGTTGGTGTAAACGACCCGTGTAGATACCATCTACAAACATTCTAGAAGAGAATCTATGCAAAAGATTATAAATGAAATGCTTGCAGACAAAATTATTCGACCTACAACCAGCCCATGGGCAAGTCCACTATTTCTCATAGGAAAAAAGGACGGTTCCCTTAGTCCCATCGTCGATTATCGACGGTTAAATGATGTAACTAAAACGCAAGTTTATCCTCTTCCACAATTAGACGATTATTTCGACACCTTAGGCAATGCTGCATATTTTAGCACGTTAGATTTCAAAATCTGGTTATTGGCAAATTCCTCTTGATGATAAATCTCGTGAAAAAACCGCATTTATATGCCCTGTTGGCCACTATGAATTTGAAGTTTTACCTTTGGTTTAAAAATGCGCCCGCAGATTTCCAAAGACTAATGGAGCTCGTGCTCGCAGGTCCAAATTGGGAAATCTTGTCTTGTTTACATCGATGACATAATTATTTTTTCACGCACTTTTAAAGAACATTTAAAGATCTTGAAAATGTCTTTACTGCTCTAAAAAACACAAAATTACGCGTAAAGCCTGATAAATGCCATCTTGCTCATGCCGAAGTAAAATTCTGGCCACAATATAAGTGCAAGGGGCATCACTCCTGATATGTCCAAAGTCGCAGATTTAATCTCGTTTCCCCGTACCAAAAACCGTCAAATCTTTTGCAGAAATTCCTTGGCTTAGTCCAATTATTTAAAAAATTTGTTAAAGATCTTGCTAAAATCGCTAAACCATTATTCCATCTTCTTTCAAAGATGTCGAATTTTGCTGGAAGGCCAAACACCAAACTGCATTTGAGCTTCTGAAAAAAGCATTTACATCTCCACCTATTTTGCAACTACCAAAATTCGACAATGAGCACCAATTTATTTTAACAACTGACGCAAGCAATTATGCATTAGGTGCTATTTTGACCCAAAAACACTTACCATCTAAAAAGTCGTTTTATTCTTTCGCTACGCCATCGTGTGCTTAATTCCGCCAAATGTAACTATGCTACTGGAAAAGGAAGCTTTAGCGGTAGTGTGGGCCATCAAGCATTATCGACACTATCTTTACGGTAAAAAATTCATTGTCAAAACTGATCATCAAGCACTAACTTGGTTGTAAACGTTAAAGACCCATTGAGTCGTTTACGTCATGGGGTCTTAAAATTACAAGAATATGAATATGATATTGTTTACGTTCCTGGTGCTTATAACTGCGCAGCTGATCTTTCTTCACGACACCCTAAATACGATCATGCAGAGCACAAATATAAACTCGAGCGCAAAAATATTGTTAACATCGCAAATTTAGAATCGGAAGACTCTGAATCAGATGATGAATCGGTTCCACCTGACCAATCGCGTGATAAAGCGCCTGATGCACCAAGTAATCATCCTAACAGCGCAAAATAATAATTCTACTGCGACAATCGACCCTATCAATCATAAACCACCTACATTTTGCGAACGCATGCTGCTTACTGATGCTGAGAAAGCCGAAATGCTAACACCTGCGCGCTTACTCTGCAGAGCAATGTGCTGATGACGAATTACATAAAATTCGCATTGGCGTTGAATGACTTAACAACGAAAAAATATCGTGAAGAATTTTTTCTCGTAAACAATGTACTTTTTTGTAGATTTCAACCTAAACGTTCACCAACTGTCATTCACCAAATAGTTATACCCAAATCTCTGCGTCGCTTTATATTAATCAAATTTCATGACTCTATATTCGGAGCTCATTTTTCATTGCGCAAAATCTTGCCTGCCATTCAAATGCGTTATTGGTGGCCGCTACATGGAAAATGATGTGTGATCACAAGTGGTGTCGGAATTGTGATGTGTGCTTACAACGTTAGTCGCATTAAATTCCACATCTGTTCCATTGCAACCAATCAAAGTATCCACACCTTTTGAACTTATTGCGTGTGATTGTTTGCATATGCTGCGATCCCCCCGGAAATGATCAAATTGTAGTTTTTATGGATTATTTTAACAAATATGTGGAAGCCTTTGCTGTTTCTGACATAAAAGCAACAACAATTGCAAATTTGTTATTAAGAGAAACGTCCCACGTTATGGAGTTCCCAAAAATTTTTGACAGATCAGGGTTCAAATTTTACATCTACCCTAATTTCGGAAGTCTGTAAACTATTAAACGTTCAAAAAATATTTACAACCCCATATCACCCCCCAGTGTGATGGGTTAGTGGAACGCTACAATCGCACATTAATTGATGGATTGTCCAAGCTGAGCGCGCGATCCCAGTATGATTGGGAGCAATTCTTACCATTCGCTTATTTGCATATCGTGCGACTCCACAATCATCAACTAATATATCACCTTATGAAATGCTATATGGTTGCTAACCAGCATTTCCCCTAGACACTCTACTCATAAATGACTTTGTGACGAATCCGAATTTACCATCTGTTGCGGAAAAATATGTTATTGACTTTTTAAAGTTGACTTTACAAGATCTACACGAAATCGCATCTGAAAATTTAGCTCTAGAAGAAAGATAAGCAGCAAAAATCTCAATACGATAAATCCGTAACTCAAACAAATTTTTCTCTCTCGGATATTGTTTACCTCAATAATACTTCAGTAATTCAACCTGAAATAGGTAAACTATCACCAAAATGTGTTGGTGTGTACCGAATTATTGACTTACCTACTCCTGAAACTGCTAAAATCGCTTATGTCTATAATCCTCTAATCACTCATCTTGTTCACCGGAATAGACTTTTGCCTGAGCCCAAACTACCTTACTCAGATTTAATTGTTGAAAAGCACGCGTATGTCCCTGGCGATTTTGTGTTGGTAAATTACCACATTGCCCTCTTGCCCCGGCAGTAATAATAAGTTTTGAGGACTTACCGGCAGGAGCAAAAGCTAAGGACTGCGCGTCAGTACGTTTACTAAATGGTTCTAAAACAGCACATGCCGTACCATTATCTAATGTTTTCCCTTTGCAGACCCATGGCTGCTGAAGGTACCCTGGGCAAGGAGGCATTGCTGGCAGCAGCTGGTCGCCGATTCAAATTTGAGGGGCGCGATCCCGCATCCCTAGATGAGTTTTGTTCGGCTTTGACTGGATATGGCTTTGGAGCGGGGGGTTGATTTCCCAGACCCGCTGCCACAGAATGATGACCAGCATGTCAGCGGTCTAGACTCACTAAGCGCAAAAATGATAGAGTATAAAACATCACATGAGGCAAAATCATTGTAGACGTATAAATGACCAAGAGCTCTGGTGGGAGAACAGTCTTGGTAGATTCCCTTTTGGCTACCTCTTCGCGTGCCAAAGAAGAGACTTCTACCGACTGTATTAATCACCAACGACCAGCAGTCTTTTAGGGCTATTTTGGCTTTAATTCAGCCATCAAACATGACAAATGGCACCTTATTTTTAGGTTATGACTCAGGAAATTTGTGAATGACCGTAAAGGCAGAAGTGACAAAACTTGGGATTTGCTTTTCAGCAGCTATGTCCTACCTACCAGGACCTCCATGGCCCATTCATACGCTATGTCCAAGTTGCTAGTGTGAACGGCCACGTGTTCTGTTGGGACATTGCTAAATTCCCAAGACCTCCAGTTTAAGCCATCAGCTGCTTGAAACGCGTCTCTGCCTGAATGTATTTATGGTCTGTTATGACCCAACGCAAGACAGACTTGCGTATTTTCATGTTTACAGTCCAACTTTTGAAGAAATCTTGGCAATCCCTGATATCAAGATTTGACAACAACGGCATTGGAAAGATCCATTTAGTGCAAATTTTATCAATATACAGCCTTTAGCGAGAACATTCACTCGTTGTCACCATATTACAGCGCATTCACACACTTTAAAGCGCTTGGCTGAATTTTTCTTTGACGTGTATATCGATCCAACCGCGCCGGATAATTTTGGGCAAGCGTGGAGTTTAACGCTAACCCGTGATATGCAGTATTATTCGGCGATGGATGCCTTGATTACTATTGATGTTTTCATATTGATAGAAGGCTACTTGCAAAATAACCGCATTACCGCGGGTTAGAAAACCAATACCAATTTCGTTTAAAGGCGACGGAATTGCAAGTTAAAGCTAGCGAACCAAAAACCAGACGGCGTATCCTTGTCTCGTACGCTGACAGGGCCAGTCAACCAGTTCGGCGACTGAAGTCACCGTTGATTCGGATGGCGGTGAATAGGTTACAGTAGAAGACTTCTATGGACCAGCTCCGCAACCACCAGTGGCTATAGCCGCAGCCACCACCGTTGCCTCTGTAATGGAAGCATTGGCCCATGCTAATGTTTTTGATAATCCCGACTTAAAAGTTCAAGGTTTGCAGGCCGTTGCCGACAGTATCGGGCCCGGCTATAGCGCCTGACACTGAACCACAAAATCCAAACCAACCAGCACAAGTACACCAGCCCTGCAATTTCTTTGCAAACTGATATTCCATTTGATTCCCCTATGGTTGGAGTTGAACAATCCGTATCTTTGGAAGAACCCACTTGTCTCTAAAACGTTTAGTAATGGCATTATCGGATGCTGAGGCCGAAAGGCAAGCTAATTTGTCGCCACCGCTGTACTACATGCGCTGCATTGAGCAAAAGGGGCCACTACGTTTTGCAACCGATTGCTCCACAATCGCTTGCGGCGGATCAGCAGGCACCCTTGGGTTTTGGGTCAGCAGTGACCTTTACCGACTCCTCAGCCAGATTTGGCAGAACGTCAACCCGACCCTGATGTTATCATGTCGGATATCATAGGTTTGCCTGCCTGCACAACGCACGCTACCACCCCCAGGAAAACACAACAAGCTGTGTTGTCCACGCAAATCGCATCCAACTGCGCCACAAGGCGTGTCGACTTCATCGGCACCTGAAATCCGTTTTACGGCACCAATGGCCATGACGGGTGTGTTGACTAATGGCAACCATTCAACCACAGAATATTCAGAATTACTGCCAAATATGGAGGTGGCAGTCCCTCCGTACTTACAAGCCATACGTGAACGCATAGCTGCAGAAGAAAGCTCGAGAGTTCAAAATCGCTCGTGTTACGTCCAACATTTCTTTCATATGATGGAAACTATGACACGCGAAGCGCCGTGCTATGTCGCTCCTGACATTCTGCACAATTTGCGCACTTATTTGGGTGAAGCTGAAGGAACGCGTTCCCAGTTGATCGAAATTGCCCAAGTGCATTTTGACCGGGTCTATGCAGCACACTTACATTACGCGTCCACGACTGACACACCTGTGCGTCCCATAGTTTGGACTACACTTGCACAACTGTTGACTGATGCTGATCGTGCGCCCGCACCTTGATTTATCAGTCAAATGAGCGTTTTTAACCGATTATTTTATCCTGACCAGTTTTTCGTGCGCAACTGGTTTTTTATTACAACCGGAATGGTGTACGAAGTGCCGTTACAGTATTTGGTAGTTCACCAACACCTCAAACAAATCGAGTGTGGTGACTGATGGAATTGTGCACCAAATTGACCAGAATTTTTACCACACCGAATGTGCCCGGCGCCTGATCATTTAGCGCCAATACTAATATTGATGCGTCAAATGGTCAATATTTTTAATACCTTCCGAGAGTTTCAATCTGAATACGAATTGGAGTATCGATTTTTGACAATCTTTTCAATGATAGACGTCATGCACGCCAAAGTGCTTTTGGAATTTTAGACCAAAAGTTCCACTTTTTATGCATATGCCTACGGCAATGCCGCGATAGGCTGGAGTGCACGTGGTGGAACAGCTACGTCGTATGTTGCGCGTAGCCTTCCTTGGCGAATTGTACACACCTTCGCCAAGTGAGGCTTTTCCGGAATTCCCGGAGTTGACCACACGAATCAAAAATCCAACCGTTTTGCACAACATAATTCGCCAAATTTGGCTAGCAACCGATCCGGCCCTTGAAGTACTGGTTCAGTTTTGACTGTTTTTGAGGTCGCCAAAAACTGCCTTTTACCTTAAACACCGTATCAAAGGTGATTTGGAGAAATTTCAAAGAGAGACAACAGGCGTCCTTGCAAGATCCTACAGGTCCTTGGCAAGCCTTGAATCGCCCGAAGTCGATCTATCTCTTGATGCTCAAATTGAAATGCGTAGAGCCCGCATGATGATTGAACAACGCTGATTGTGCAAATCTTGCTTCTGAGATGCCCAGGCGTGCGTCAAACACACGCCGCCGGCTCTCTCGCTGAAACTTCAGGCATTTGCCATATGTCTGAGAATGAGCATAAGGAAAGATTGAACAGATTTTATGACACAAAATCCGAGCATACTTTGCGTCGGTTGAAAAATTTGGAAAAAGAACGAGTCAAAAGGCTTGTTCACGCGGAAGTCGCAGCAAAATTAAGAGCTCGTGCAAGCCAAAGGGATCTGGGCGGCAAGAACCGCAGTCATTCCGGCAAAGATATGCAATGCATCATCGTTCACAATCACATGTACAATCACAGGCACCAGTAAAACCACACACACAGACTCACACACAACTGCAGACCCAACCACGGCAGCATCAATTTATGGAATCGCGTCCGCGTTCCGAGGCATATTCACAGGTGGATGCTGGTCGATGTCGCGGTCATGACAGCAGCAGCCTTATGAATATAGCCGTCAGCCACAGTCAAACCGCGGAGCTCACCAGGGCCGGTCGCAGAATTGCATCAACAACAGCAATGGGATCAATCGTATCAATCACCATCTGGTCAAGATCAATCAGCCATTGGGGCTCCATCAACCACAACCTCGACCGGGTCCATTATTGCCCAAACCATGGCCTGTTACGCAACCACAACAGCACCCATTTGAAACTCACGCAAAGATTTGTTTGGTTTTCATCCGGATCAATTTTCCACTCTGGTGCTGACACTCCACACCGCGCCGTCACGCGGATGGCTACGAGGACAATGACGATGATGAGGATGATAGTCGTCCAGCTGACCCACATCAACGCTTACGCCAGCATATGTACGGGCGTTGGCATTTGCCATATCAATAATGCGAGCGTTCAAATACGCGTCAAAACCCGAATTGGATTGTGACTATTTTCAATGACAATGTTGTTGCAGAAAACCGCGTGGCTCAAAGGCCAATTATCAGGATTGAGCATAATCTACAAGTTCAACGTACAGAACTTTTTGAACTCTGCGCCAGGCGTCAAATTCGACCAGCAGCTTTTTCGTCGTTTTTCGTTTTTTGTCCTGACATGGATTCCAGGACATTGCGTTTTGTTTATTTTCTGTGTAATTTTTTCTTGTCATTTTTTTTCTTGCTGTAATTTTTGACTGATGGTGCTTATTTTTCTTCCTCGTTATCTCACATAATTTGCCATTCCTCGTTTTATCATTACCTCGTGTTTTAACTCATCAGTGTCTTTAATTTTTGCTCAGCATAATCTTGCCTTATCATTCTGTGTCTTAAATTTTTTGCTCAATAGCGGTATTACTATTATGGTATCTTAACTCTTTAACGGACAAGGGGTTAATTTATACCCAATCTTAAAACTTTTTCAATCAAAATTTTTCTCATTACCTGGGACTGAAGGAGGCTAAAAAGACAGCAAGATAGAATATTATGCTATGCTGTCCAAGACCGTAGTTCATCATTACTCGGGCAACAATATAGTTTCACCTAGCGCCATTCAGAGTGTTGCTCGAGAGGTTCCTGAGTGCGAACGAGGTCATGCATTGACCGTTATTTGTTATATCGCTATTTGTTATTTTTTCGTTCTTTTATTTTCGTTTTTCACATTTGCTCAGGATGAGGCATTGCGGACGCCAGAGTAGAGGCGTTGCAAACGCCAGAGTGCTGAGTAGTAGAAGCGTTGCAGACGCTAGTGTTGATGGTGTACCCCAAAAAAATTCCTCCACTGCGTGTCAAATTTTTTTTCTATATGTGGGGGAGTGTAACTACGAGATTACACGTTTTGGCGAACTTGCCTTAGCAGTTCGCGGTAGCCACTACATAGCCAATACTAGTAGCTATCTACAATAGTGTACTGTGGGCTATGCCTCCGGTCTTCCCACTTTTTCCCAATTTTCAATAATAAAAACATTAAGATACTTGTCCGGAATATAGAGTTAAGTATATGATAATAGTAATCGTTTCGGCATACCGCTTGTATTAATCTAGAAATATTCGCTGTGATTTAAAAGAGTTCCAGTATTATGCTATTTTGACGTTTGTTTATTTTACTGTAATGGTCCTATGAGGCCATTGTAGTTAGTTTCGTTGGCAGTTGCTCGCTTGTATAGTGGAGAGCCGCTTGTTTTTCTTTGCGTTATTTTGTTGTCCGGCAACTTGGCCGTGTATTCTATGTTGAAATAAATTAGAAAACCTACCCAGGGGTTTTGGATATACCGAGGGTTAGGTCAGGAATTTCCAACGTCGAGGATTTCGACTCTCAGAGTGGACGGATAGGTAAATTCCATATGATAGCTATTTCTATTCTAAAAGTCTTAATTTTTCAAACCTAAAATTAGTCAAAAACATCATTTAATCTTTAAGGATGGTTGATCAGTATAGAGCTCATTGTTGTTGTTTCCAAAGTTTATTGTGCTATACATTAGGAACCAAAAAACATTTCTGTTGGAATCGAATCTTGAAAAATAAGTTAACCCTAGTAATACTATGGGTAGTAACGCTGTTCTAGTGTGGCAGTTTTTTTATGTTTTCTTGGCGAATTTAGGGTCTTATGAGCTGAAATTGAAAATATTCTATTTTTTTGGCCGTAGAATTGTTTTTTTTTCAAGCGCCAGGAAAGCAATTCCATTCAGTTTTTGAGAATTTCGATATTTTTTTGCTTTTGACTGAGCTGATCCGCATAGTGATATTTTTGTTCCTAAACTAATTACTGTAGCGCTTTATAAACGATAAGTAAGCAGTGTTGCTAGATTGGTAGTTATGCACGCACGTTTAGGTAGGTACCATCTATGCAATACTAGAACTCCGATGGAGCGGTCGCGATAAAATATTCCACTCAGTGGCTCTGCGTACCAATGTTATTGATTTTTTAGTCACGTGACTTGCCGCCATATTGTATTTCCAAAGATTTTCATCCCTTATTTTTGAAGAGTAAAACTAACAATTATGAAAAACAAGGTATATTTTTGTGCTCAGCGTACTGAGAGCTTTCAGAATTGTATACTTTTATTGCATAATTTGAGTATGAACTGAGTTCTAACCCATGGGAAATTAAGATATGCCCAACCCATGGTATTAGCAGGGTTAAACAATCAACTTGAGCCTTGAGATAGGTCAACTGACCTCCGCGGGCAATTCCGAGACTAGGTAGGGTAGCCTTAGGGTCTTAGGCGTAGCTGCTAAAATCACCCAACGAGAAGCGGTCAGCAAGATCAGGACCGAGTGTGATCGAAGCCGTAAGGTCTGTGAGGGTCCAAGGATTGAAGCGTTCCCAGGCTAAGCGATCGGGCCAGCGCTAAGTGCAGATCTAAGTACCTACGTACCTAAGTAAGTCTCGAAGGCAAATACATCCGTGTTCTATGTTGATTCCGTATACATAGGGCACCCATGCATTTACACATTTTAAGCTGGCTAGGACGGTGTCCTAGCAGAGCAACCTTTGACTTCAAAAAACACACGGGAACGCGAGGATTAACAAAAAATTATATGATTAGTAATCAAAATGCTGTTGCTAGAGCAAAAGACATGCATGAGCATTTTGGAGTATCAATTCATTTATAGGCAGCGATATTCAGGGGTATTCCAAGTGAAGGTCTACCAAATTTCGGGAAACGGTAGTGCTCCACATTATGGTCAGACCAGACATGCACATGGGGAGGAGGTTTGGGATCCAGACCACTGAAAATGGAAAAAAGAGCAATTTTTATGGGAAAAATGAGGCAAAAATAATAGCCAAAAATGTTTGAAAATAAGAAACTTCTCAAAATGCATTAAATGGAGCAGAAACTGCGTAATAACATATAGTCTGTTTCATTTATTCGAGACCTTTACAGCAATTTTTTTAAGGCTACAGTAAGCGTAGCTAAGTCGACAGATATGCTCAATGAGGGCAAATGGTTAACATTCTTTCCATTTTTTATGCACTAGCTCGTCAACACAAATTCCAGTAAAGCATTTAAACATTGTTGGGGCATAACTACAGTAAAAGCTTAATAAAAAATGGTGCCAGGAATCGAACCCGGGTTACTACGTACGACAAGCAGACATTTTGCCACTGCGCTATGCGGGAATTCTCAGCGCTGCTTAAAATGTTAGTCTATTCAGTTTAAAGTGTCAACTTATGACAAGCTGTATGAGTGACTTTCATCTGTTCATTGATCAGCTAGAAGACGAAGAGTAAATTATGCCGCAAAAAAACATATTGAAAAACTTCGGTTTATAGATAGTGTAACTACGAGAGTTACACGTATAGACAAACCTGCCTTAGCAGTTCATGATAGCCATAACATAGCCAATACTAGTAGCTATCTATGATAGTGCACTGTGGGCTATGCTTGGTCTTCCCATTATTTCCCCCAAATTTTCAATAATAAAAAACATTTAGATACTGTCCGGTAGCATAGAGTTAAGTGTATGATAATAGTAATCGGTTCATGCATACCGCTTGTGCAATCGAGAATATTCGATCTGAGATAAAGGCTTATCAGTATTACGTTTATTTGATCTTTATTTGTTTTAGGGACTGCCCTTGAGGCCAGTGTACGTAACGTTAGTTTAGAGTCTGGCTTTTTGGTTTTTTGTTGGCCGGTTATTCGACTAGTCTGTACATTTTCGTTTTTCTTTGCTGTATTTTGCTGTCCAGCTGTAGGCCGTGATTTCTGCGTCGAATTAAAATTAGAGAAAAACCTACCCAGGAGCTTTGGTTATACCGAGGGTTAGGAATGGCCATTATCCCTACGTTGAGGACTTCCACCCAACTAGTGGACTGATAGGTAAATTTTGTATGATAGTCTATTTTATTCGGAAATCATAATTTATTTTCAAGCCAAAAATTGATAAAAATATTATTTAATTTTTAAAGATGATTGATCAGC
>JAVLUZ010000145.1:845164-871559 GCA_036768485.1 Mermis nigrescens
TTCACATTTTCTATGGTTTTATGCTCTACAAAGAACTAGCATTATTCGTAATATCAGAAAACATTGTTTTTTGGAGTGAACTCACATTTTTAGCCCTGAAAAGGCACTCTCTAAAAAATTCTTTAGGCGACCCCGAATTTTCATGATGTGAGTATACAGTCTGGACTACCTCCTCGTTAATTACTGTCAAAGCCCAGAATAGAATTTTAGTGCGGCTTCTAGCGATTTAGCCTCATCGGACCCTAGAATTCTGCCGATGACCACGTATGCGCGTGCGTGTTGCACATATCAATAGGAAAACCTCACGCTCGTCGATTCAGTTTGAAGGTAAAGCAATGAGCTGCCGTTAGCGCCCAAATAGCAGGCGTGTTCTTTAGTTCTTGGGCTATCAGGCTTATACCACATCGGAAAATATTCTGTGCAATAGCCAGCCATGCCACGGTCTAGAATATGGCGGCGCTTTAAAGCCTTGGACAATCCGTCAGTTACCACGGTCGTGTTTGGTCCTAAATCCTTCCATGACAACGCCACATTGGTTCCGAGACGGCATTTTGTTTACTAATGTCGTGACAACGGGCTCTACAATGTGTGATTCTCGGAGGTTTTTAGATCATACAGCAAAAAGTATAATAACGAAAAAGGCATTTTGTCCTATGCTTGCAGCTCGAAAGATTTCGATGAATACAAAAACTATCAGCTGTTTTAATTAAGCTCGACATAAATTTGAATCTTTCAAAGTGGTCGAAAAAACTGTTTTTGAGAGAGAGCAAAATGCCGCCGCGGGGTAAATTCTAGATAGGGCGAGGGGTGAAGGGGGGCGGGCAGCCGTTCCCCAATTGATCCAAGACAGTTGGCGAGATAAAGAATGGATACTTTTGTAATTTTAAATGGGTTTCGGCCGTCAGTGAACACACTTTCCCGTATTTTTAATAATAATTTAATAATTTGTCGATAATACCTATTAATGAATATCGAAAAACATTTAGCTAGCGGACTAAGCCATAATTTTGCTCAAGGATATAGGGTTAGAACGATTTCATAAGCAAAATCAGCTATTTCAGCATACTTTTCTCCTATTTCCAAGCATAACTTTTAAAATTTTCGATGTTCAGCGTCAATGCTATGAATACATGAAATCGAGCAGTAATTTAAGCTACTTAAAGTCCTTTCAATTTAGATTTCACAAATTATTCTCGCTCAAGTTATAGAAATGTAATGATTTGTTCGCACAAAATTGTCGAAAATTTCGAAAATTTTTCGAAAAATTTGCTCCAAAAGCGATTTTTAATTAAGGTTGACACAGTAACGGGACCAACATTTTCTGACAAGGAGAGGGTGAACCTGAAGTTTTCTAATAGTGTCCTAAATTGTCCAATAATCCGTTCATTAAACTTAAACTAGCGTTTAGCCGTCTTGTGATAGACAAAATAGAACATGATCCGAAAAGTTCAGTGTCTTTGAAATTTTTGGCGAAACACGCGCAAAAGCTAGCAAAGCGGCAAAAATACTCAAGCAATTATTATAAAAGAAAATCATTTTTATGTACTTAAACTACTCTCCTGACGTACAAATAAGGTGTGTTTAGAACGCCAAGAAAGTCAGGAAATGCTATTAATAAGTGCTCGGCAAGAAGTGAAAATCATGTTAAAAATGGCTGAAATCATCAAAAAGTACACACTATTCTCTATTGCGCTATGTTTTGACGACAGGATGGGGGTCTGCCTTTGAGGGAAGATAACGTAAAACGCTAAACAACGCTATTTCGCACATGCTGGACGGATTTTCGATTTTTTCGAAACTTAGAACAACGCAGTTTAATCTATTTGATGGACTAAATTATTGGCTACCGGATCTTTAGTTTGAGACCTTGGATTATAAGAATTAGCTCAGTGCAACGAATCTTTGAACTTAGCTTTTTTGTAGCGTACAAACGCAATCGAAATGTAAAATGTTGAAGTGCTCACAAAACCGAATTATAAAATAATAAAATTAAGAATTCTAAAATCTAAAAACATTAAATAATAAAATGATAATAAAATGAAAATGCTATTATCATAGGTAGCGCGTTAGCGCAATACAGCTATAAGGGGACACATCTGGGAGGTCAATTTTTTAAAGATAGATAATTTTTAAAAATTCGCTGCGGATTTTTCCTTTTAAATCAATACCTACTGTGTAAAGAGCGTGTGAAGTTTTATTGTAACATTAAAACATATAGCTTTTTCAAATTTTGCAGGGATGCTCGACTTATCTAACTCAGTTTTGCATTCTTTATAGTTCGATTTTTTTAATTGTAGACAATTGAATGAGCTCGAAAGCCCTCTTTTATTTTTTTGGAAAGTGAATTATCTCGAAAGTGACAATGTAAAGAGTATAAAACATCTGAGGGTGAAAAACACAGTTTGACCTTCACGTCAATGACTACGCGTATGTCAAGAAAAATTTTTCCTTATATAGTTGTTCTTCGACCCAAGGGCTTCTTCCCGCATACCAGCAGACTTCTTTTCCAATAAATAAGAACTTATATTTAGGGTATTAAAGTTTACACTCTAGTGGATGGTGTAAATAAATGGTTTTGCCTGAGATTTCTCCGCCAACTTCTCCGCTTATAAGTTGGGACAAATTGGAAAAAATAAAATAAAGCACGCTTCAAGGGCTATACGTCACATGAAATTGCATTTATTGAGTTACTTATGGAGGTGTAAACTTAGAAATAATGGGTGTAACACAAGGCGAAAAACACGTTTTATTGGTCAATATGTCAAATCTTTTTGCGGAACGGAAGTTTTTCACACTCAAACGCACTACAATTTAAAGGCTAAACTGGCGCAAACCGATTTTCTTTGCACTCAATGGGAAGCTAGGTTCATATTTTAAAAGTTTACAATTTGGTGGATAGCGGGAAATACGTTTTTGTCTCTTTTTTGTTCGCAACTTTCTCCGAGTCGGGATAGGTCGAATAGAATGAAAACTAGCAATGAAAAATGCTCCGATTGAACAAACGGACGGATATGCTCGGAATTACGCATCATTATGACATAAAAGGAGGGAACTAGATAAAACTTAATTATTTATGCCCGAGAAAGTTGTAAGAATCTACTAAAATTTAAAATAAGACTTCCGCTAAAAAAACACTAAAAATCGAAGAATATTCTACGGCCTGCGGAAGAAGTTGTCTCTCTGACGCGCCTGCAGAAGGAGTTGTCCCTCCGAAGTAAAATAAGTAACATGAACAGCTTATTTCTAGATAAAAAGCGGACACTAATAAAAACGACATAACGCAACCATGGCACGCACTGCTGTGGGGCAGCAATTAACAAGATCGTGTGCTTGTCATAATTCTTTTTTAGCCATTGACATTAAGTAAAGATTGGCTATATATTGAAAGAGAAATTTGAAATCGATAAGATACTAAATCGGTTATTTAAAAACATCATGCTTGCCCATTATCCCTTTTTCTGAGGGGATAATAAACTCCGCAGCCCAAACTAAATTAGAAATGTCATTGTCATAACTTTCTGGAACTTTCCACCTCCTCTACTTTAGCTGAACATTTTTCATTGCTGCTTTTAATTAGTTTGATATAATTAAATCAGTCAGTAAACACATACGGTAACATACCACAATAATGACAGCAGTCCAAGAAGGCGGAAACCATAATTCTGAAAATCAGTATTATTTTTTAAACAAGAGCTCCACTTCACGTAATTTAAACAGAATAAATGTTTTCAGCGTAAACTTTACGTAACTAGTTGATGTAAAGAACACTTACACTTAGATTCGTAATCCTGACGTTACATGGAACATTTTAAAGATAATTAAGCTTTCGCAACGCTATAAAACTAAAATTAATTTTCAGTGAAAGCTTTACACAACTACTGGGTGTAAAGAAAAGAAAGTCATATTCGTAATACTGACCTTACGAAATATATTTGAAAAATTTTCGTTTCGCAACGCTCGTAAAAATGTACTTGTAATGTAAAGTTAGACATCGACCATATCTTAACTTTAGACAACTTCTTAAGTGTAGTGAAAACTAACAGCTTGATTCGTAATTCTGACGTTACATAGAACTTTTAAAAAATTAGCTTCCGCTACGCTCTTGAATTAAAGTTAATGTTCAGTGTAACTTTACACAAGCACCTAGTGTAAAGAAATTTTAGCCGGCTTCCTACTTCTGATAATACAATCAATATTTATGAAAACATTAACTTCCACAATTGTCTGAAGTCATATAAATGTTAGATGTATACCACTTACACCACTGTTAATTGTAAGCAAACGCGCCCGACTGACGTATGACCTTTCACCCCTAATATACTTTTAGACTTGTCATTATGTCCAGACCCTGAACGGAGAAATTTACTGAAAGAAAATGACATAAACATGTTCATATAACACCCTGATTTTTGACTTTACACCTCCCGAAAAAAGATAAATATTGATATAAATAAACCATTTGCTGTGACGTTTACCCCTCACAAAGTATTTTATTTTTATTCTTTTTGACTTATCTCGGCTTCTAAACAAAGAAAGAGGCTAACAAACAAGTAAAAAAACGTATTTTTCCACTATCCAGCACATTGTAAAATTTAAAAATCTGAGTGTGAAGAAGTTTGTTTCAGGCAAATTTGTAGCTTTTAAATCGTAGCACGTTTATGTGAGATATTGGACCAATGGAAAATGAAAGAAAAAGAAAACGTGCTTTTTCGCCCAATATGATATCTCAGATTTCGAACTTTACACCTTTAATAAGTAGCTCAACATTTAGTTTTTCTAAACAACATGTGCTGTGGCGTATATTCCGTAGAACGTACTTCCGTTTTGTGATTTATTAAATATGTCCTGAATTATAACTGGAAAAGTTGGCGGAGAAATCTCAGACAAAACTTCTTTTTTACACCATCCACCTGAGTGTGAAGTTTGAACAAGTAGTTCTAAGTCCGCATTGTATGTAAAAAAGTTTGCTGGTAAGCCGGAAGTACCCCTTGGCTTGTAGTAAATTTCTATCAGAAAAATGTTCCGCACTTAAAACCAGAGTTATTGGCAGACAAAAAAAGCCTGAATGTGTTTTTTTCGCCCTCCGATTCTTTACACTCTTTACATTGTTGCTTTTGAAATAAGCAACTTTTCGAAAAAATAAAGAACTTTTGAGCTAATTTAATTTATCACAATTTAAAAAATCAGACTAAACAGAATGCAAAACTGAGTTAATTAAGTCGAGCGTCCTATCAAAATTTGAAAAAAACTATATACATAAATTGAAGCAAAACTTTATACACTCTTTACACACTGCATTTCATTTACTACAAAAAAAACAAAAAACGCCGGCAACTAATTTTCATATTATCTTATCTTTTTAAAAAAACCGCACAACACAGAAGTGTCCGGTTATAGCTGTAGAAGTGGACATAGGATTAGGTACCTAAGCATATTATAGTGTTTAAAGCATCGCGCGACCTGTGAAAAGGTGTTTTCTAAGGGGCACATAATTATCACAGCAAATTGCGTTTATTTACATTAATAACTACTTGTTCCGGGAGGTGTAAAGTCTAGAATTGGGTGCGTTAAACATGTTTCTGTCTTGTTTTTTCTTGCCAATCCCTTCGTTTATGAATCTGGACATCACCTCTGTTTTAACAATTGACCAGATATCAAACGTGATACGCCGTTGGGTGCGTTTCTTTACACACAACAGTGGTGCAAAGCGGTTTACAACTAATATCTATTTGTTTCCGACACTCAACAGTGGTGCAAAGTATTTACATCTAATATTTATTTGTTTTCAAGCCATTGTGAAGACTTAAGTTTTTCATAACTGTTGATTGTAATTTCAGAGTAACATCAGAATTACGAATCCGACTAAATCATCTTTACACCGGATAGTTGTGTAAAGCGTCACTTTCAATTATCTATAGTTCTAGAGCCTTGGGAAGTCAATTATTTAGTAAAGTTTACACAGAAAATTAACTTTAAATTCAGCACTGCAGATGCTTAATTTTTTTCCAAAATGTTTTATGTAAGGTCAGGATAACGAATCTTGGTTTAAGTGTTTGCTACATCCTATAGCTGTAAGGAAGTTGATGCTGAATACCTTTGATCTGTTTAAATAAAGTAAGGTCATCTTGTTTAATAAAGATAATGCTGATGTTCAGGACGAAATGGGATTTTGGCGCCGCCGTTTGGCGCCACACTGTTTGTAATCTTATTAATTATTTACATTTAATTTATGATAAAAGTTTAATACAGATTCTGAAAGTCCATTCAATTCTCTACGTGATGGTATAAATTACGTTTAGAACATTTATGAATTTAGTGAGAAAACGGTACCACTCTAAAAATACACTTGATTTTCTACAGTTTTTCAGTCGTACACAAATGAATATTCATCAAATATGAAAGAACAATATGCTATCTTGTAGCTTGTAGAACCTGCTTTCTGAATATATAATTTATTCTAAAAATGCATTAGAGTTGATTTAATTAGAATAATTTATAAGTTGCTGGCGCTAAAAGTCGTAGACCCTCTTCACAACGATATTGTTTTCCGTGTTCTTGACTGCTGTCATTATTGTGACATGTTACCGTACGTGTTTACTGACTGATTTACTCAAATAATGCTTATTAAAATAGGAACTAGCAAGCGAAATGCTCTGATAGAACACAAAGACGAACACGTTGATTTGATTATTAATGATGTAAAAGAAGGCTAAGAAAAAGCTGCCTACATATATGTATGCTTAATGTCGCAAAATTCGTTAAAAAATCAGAATTTTCTAAGGGACGCGAAAAATTGAAGTATATTCTGCGGCCTCTGAAAAATATAACCTTTAAATTATTTTCAATGCTTATCATGAGAGTGTATAAGCATAATCTAAAATGTAAACTTATTGTAAATTGTTAAAAGTTGCAACACTGTTTTGCTTCGTGTCGTGATTGATAGGAAACTAAGTGCAATGGTATTTATAGGTGTTCTATTTTGCCATCATGAGAACTATAGCCAGCAAACCTGGCGTCAATTGATTAGTGCACACAATCGTCGCGGGCATGCAACGTACCTACATGTAGTCTGTTTCTAATAAGCTTATGCGTTTCCTGCAGCTTTAAACCAACAATTTCTTTGATTGTTTGATTGTCTTGAATTCATCAATTTTTGCTATTTCATTCAATTGGCTTGCAAAGTCGCTCCTTGTTTACTCCATCTAATTTCCCCATTTAGCTAGTGCATGGCTAACTTTTACTTTTTCAATCGTTTTTTGCTTAAACAGTTTATTTCAATCTGCTGGCCGCAGAATATACATACTTAGATTTTTCGCGTTGCTTAGAGAAAGTCTGATTTCAATCGATTTGTGACTTTTTGCATCATAGGTAGCTTTTTACTAGCCCCTTCTCTTACGTCCTTATCCGCAATCGCAAGTATATTAGTCTTTCCTCTTCCATCGGAACCCTTTCCTTGCTAGAGTGCCTATTTATTTTAGAGAAATAATTTAGATATACGCTTCAAACAGATTTACTCACACAAATTCTTGTTGAAACGCACCAAAAAAGCATTTTTATAAAAGTGTAGACCAAGAAAGCTTTAGTAGGTATTTCCATTAAACTCAATAATTTTTTGCTCCATATTTGCTTGATTAAACACGTAGATTTTTAGCGGTCTTTTTGTTCAATACAGGCTCCGTAGTATTTGGTACTCTTTTTTGGGTCACCGCCATACATGGGTAGCGACCAAATTCTGAAGGGGTGGGGGATCCGGTGGGGCGAAATTGCCAAAAATAGCACCAAAAATTTAATTTTGGCGTTCTATCGATTTTGAAGGGGTCTGCCGTGATTCTTGAATGTTCCAGACCCTTCCCCAGACCCCCCAGACCCCCATGTGTGGCCACCACGCTGAATGCACTCGTACATCCGCTATCCGTTAGTAGTATCCTTCTTTATTGTATGTTGAATTTTAATTATTTTTGGAAGTACTCTTCGAAATGCTATTTGATTTTATGCCTTTTGCAATTGAATAAAATTAATTCTCAGTGAGTATTCTGCTTGTTTCGAAAACCTTGCTTTGAAAATGTACATAAATGAATGAACAGATTTTTATCTGTGTTCTGCAAAAATGTGTTATGTTTTATTGAATTTCAGATTTCCGGTTTCCGAATCTTTTCACCCACTTATTAACATGAAAACCAAAACTACGTTATGCGACATATTATATTATCGCTTTAAATTTAATTTTTACATTTATTCGGTGAAGCAAAAATAGACTGAAAATAAGATGCTTGTCTGAAATAAATATCTGGAAGGATTGAGAAAAACTGAGAAGATTTTGACATTGAATGCAATCATGTATTTCTTGTATAAGTTCAAAGCGTTTGAGAATAGTTAATTTTGAAAATATGACACTATCCACATAGAGACCGTAAACTCAAAAACCTTGATCTAGAAAACCGATTCGGCTAAAATAGCTCAATAAATGTCGCGTGTTGTTTTCATCAATTATTCGAAGTTTGAAAATATATAGAAATTTGAACGAGGAAGGAAGGCTGGCCCTCCTCGGAATCGGAGAAAACATTTACAAGAGTCCTCAAAGGGTAAAAATCAAAAATTTTTAAAAGTAAGACCATTGAAACAGGTCTTTCAGATAGTTTTAGGATATTAAACTATCCGTAGCTTAGCGCCAAATTAATTGTTTTTAAATAATTTTTATCTGTTGAGAAGCCCTTTCAATTTATGTACATACTGCTAAAATTTTCTAGCAATCAACGCAGAGTTCTCATAATTATTTATCAGGAGTTAAACCGCAGTCTATCTGTGAGCAATCGATCGTTCATATGCATAGCTTGATTTGTTGATTTTCTTTGTGTAAGTTTGAAATAAAGTAAAAAATATTTAGAGTTTCTTGAAATAGTCTATTCTAACTCGTGAACAAGTTTTTGAGCAAAAGTATCATATCATATATCATATCATACCATACTCTTATATCATATCCTGTCATCAGACATTTTGCAATTCTCTAATTAATACTATCAAAACATAAAAAAGTGCCAAATTATCAATATTTAATTAGTGATAAAAAGTATAAAATAAAAATTTTCTCAAGATTATTATATAATGAAAACATATTTTATAAACAGTCGCATGCCCTTTGGCAATTCCCTCAGATTAAGCGTAAAATTTTTTAAAATCCATATTTTGTATAGCATTATCCGCACATGAAATGTACAGCATGAATTCAAGAATTTAGAATTTTCATTCAAATTTCTACAATGCTTGCAACGTATGTACTTTTTTTGCATTTAAAATCGAAATACGTCGACTGTTCAACAATTATTCGGTCAAGAAGACCTTTGGCGTTGCTTGAATGAAGGGTACACAAGCCGGATTTATCATCGTCTTTAATGATGAAATTTCCCGACAAACACATGCTGATTTTAAGGCACAGAAGGGCACATGCTTGAATGCTGAACATTTCTTGGGTCATATAAATCGGGTCGCTCCTGTGAAATCCATTAAATGTATTGAATACGCAAATATCGTTGTCAGAACGAATGGAAACAACGTTTGCCTGGCGGAACAGCTTCGACACTACTGATTCGGACGGATGCGAATGGAACAAATTGTTCATTTTAATGGCTGAATCCGAACGATTCTATGGTGCTGCCAGCTCCAAAAAATAAATTAAATTAGGCGGAGGTTCGAATTACACTAAATGTACACTATAAATTTGTTTGGGATTACACTGGAAAATAAAATACTATATATACCTACACTACTCAAAAAGCCATGAAAAATATTTCAAAACATTTTTTATCAATGCTCTAAAGCATCAATCATTCGAATCACAATTCACATGAACTCACAATCAATGTCATTGCTTACATACATCTTTAAAATAGTACATCGCGTTGGGATAAAGTTCAACAACATGAGGGCACAAGGCGTCGGAAATTTTGATATTTTCCCGCCTAAAAGCAGATTTCAAGGGCCTATTTAACAGAAATAATTCAGAGAACTGAGTTGGCGTGAAGCACGAAAATTTTTTAGCAATGTTAACATCTGAAAAGAGATTAAGAGGCTTTCTGAAGACAAACAAACAAAAAATTGCCGAGTTTTAGATTCTGGTCTTTTCAATGCCAAATCTTAGCATTATAAAAGAATAAGTGGACAGAAATTTGACTATATTTAAGGTATTTTTACTTGTTTTTATCGTTACGAAAATTTCCAATGCATAAGCAAACCTATAGAGAAGATTCTAAACAGTATTACAACAGACAGAAAAAATCATAACCAAGTTTGAAAAAACTACAAATACTACGACTAATTTCACTAAATAGGTACTTAAAGTACATACACATTCTTAGCTCGATAGTGTTATAAAGAATCTGATGAGGTTACAATGTACAATCTAGCATGAGCTAGAGTAACAAGGAACAATTTTACAGACTTATAGTGCGCGCCTGAAGTTAAAGTAGTCAGTTTTGTAATGAAAAATGTGGTGTGAAGCATTAAAAATTTTCAGAATTTTTTGCGTAGAAAAGCCTCTAATTAAAATGCACTAGAGTTACACTGAATCTCAATTATTATACTAAAATTTGCATTAAAAAGTTTCCAACACTCGATTAAGTACTAAAAATTTTAAATTGTATCAGATCTAGTGTGATTTCCGCGGTAATTTAATTATGCATTTGCATTAAGCAATTTACAGTTTAAATTTACTGCTTGCATTCCAGTCAAATGAAATTCGTTGGAAAATTTGCTCATACTTTAATTTTCAATTTGAAAATTTCGAAACTGCTAGTCTTATTGATTGAGTCCAAGTGTCCGCATTTCAATAAATGAAATCAAGACAAGTGGCCACGGAAAGCCCAAACTTGAATCCCGCGTAAAATCTGGGCGAATATGTTAAGATCGAGTGGAGTGTATACCTGGGCGTGGTGGGATTTGGGGGTATTGACCCCCCAGAAACCAAACCCCCCAGAAATCAATTGTTGAAATTCTTTTCTTCGCAATTTTTTGATGCCAATGGATAGTGCTCGATGAGAAATGTTGAAAATATTGTTATTTCGCCATGCCACCAACTTTAAGGCTATCATTCAACCTTGGAAAAATCTTGCACCTCAGAACTTTGTTGCCGCCCACCTATGGTGGAGTGTTCAATGCGTGCGGAGAAAGGTCCCGGGCGTTACTCGAAGAGAGCTCTGAGAAAAATTTTGGATTTTGTTTGGCCGAAACAGAATTTGATAAAGTAATTGAAAATCTTATGTCAAAAGATTTCCGCTAGCTTGGAAGCGCGGAATGGTGGTAGAACAGATCAATGATTAGCTAGCTGAACATAACGCTGCTAAATCCATGCTACAATATAATCCGTTTAATTTATAGGATACCTTTCGGTTTTTAGCCCTAAAAAAATACTAGATGAGTATTGTTATTTGAGAAACAATTCACTAGACTCAGAATTACATTCTCTACCAAATTGCATATCATAATTTGTTGTAGCGTTCATCTATTAAGCAACACCTTGTATATAAAGACCGTCGATCGGATAGAACCATCGTACTATAAAAGAGTATAAAAAACTTGAAATCCGTTCGTGCAGACGTTCATTGTGAATGTGAATGTCATAGTAAATTCATGTCGTGCAGACAGAAGCGCAATGACATTTCACCGAAGGTAGGATGTATGCGCCTGCGGAGGTCAGAGAACAAGTCAAGCGTGATGTCTCTGGGTTCTGGACGACTCCTAAATGTTGGGAATTAGGGGGCATGCACCCCAGAAACCAAAATAACCCCCAGAATTCAATTTCTGAAATTGTTTTTGTTTTCTTTTCGCAAGTTTTTGATTAAAAATGGAAAGTGCTCGATGAGAAACGTTGAAAAATGATGTTTTTTCGCCATACCACCATTTTTAAGGCCATTTTTTGCCCTTTAAAAATCTTGCATCCCCAGAATTTTGGAGCCGCTCACCTATGGTCCGAACCCTCGATACTCTGAAAGACATTAAATCGATAGTTGAACTTCTGATTCGAAACCGCATATTGGAAACAAAGTTTTCATCTTTTTAATTTACTGATTTTTATTTTTTGCATCAAATATTTATGATAGTTACAAATTGTTTTGCATGACATTGAGAGACAATAGTTGTACTCATGATGGCATTGTTGGGATTCTTGGTGGCATGTTGGGATAAAACTCGCAGCGGCAATGTTGAAACTAGGGCCATTTTGAACGGTGCCAATCTTGGGGTACGACCAGAAATAGACTTCAGAATAAGAATTTGCGCAAACATTATCAATATTAAGCATTACTAATATTAAAGTTCTTAATAATAATAATATTAATAATAATAATCATAATAATATTAATATTAATAATAATAATAATAATAATAATAATAATAATAATAATAATAATAATAATAATAAAAACAATAATAATAATAATAATAATAATAATAATAATAATAATAATAATAATGATAATAATAATAATAATAATAATAATAATAATAATAATAATAATAATAATAATAATAATAATAATAATAATAATAATAATAATAATAATATTAATATTGATCATAATAATAATAATAATAATAATAATAATAATAATAATAATAATAACAATAACAACAACAACAACAATAATAATAATAATAATAATAATAATAATAATAATAATAATAATGATAATAATAATAATAATAATAATAATAATAATAATAATTATTATTATTATAATTATTATAATTATAATAGTAATAAATGAATTGCAAGGAACAATGTTTTTGAAAAAAACATGGGTCAGCAAAAATAGGTAAACAAGGTTAGACCCACGACCATAATTGAACGCGCAGTGGTGTTTAAAGACAATCAATTCCTAACACATCGAAATTAACGTATGAAATACGATGATATGGCAGCTTGAAGTCGTTCGTTATAAAATTCAAAAAATTTTCAGTCTCCTTACTATTAAGGCTTCTTTATGTTTTTAAAGTTTAGTTTAGATTTTTGTTGATTTAAATGGTTCTTCCATTTAGTCAAGAGTTTGTTATCGGTGTCTTTATTAAATTACTGTATGTTTAGCATATACAAGTTATATGTTTTAGAGCGTTACAAACAATTTAGTATTACGGATTATTAATGATTGTTGAAAAAGTAAATCAATGGATACTTGCGATTGAAGTGAATTGATGTTGATTACTGGAGCAATGTACTAGTTGAATTGAAGGGATCATAAACTTTCAGCAAATCAAATTGAAGATAAAATTAATATTTTCATTCATTGCACGCAATTACGCAAGCAATTCATGATTTAATCGCTATTTAAAAAACACAAGATAGCCGAGTCGCTGCATGGCTTGTTTTATTCATGGATAAATCAGATCAAAAAACACTTTTTTTCTGGAAAAAACCACGATCTTGAAAATTCGAGGATTTTTACATGAATAACATATGTATGTGCTAACCTTTGGATAAATATTGTCAAAAATGATTTGTATCCGCATCCAGAAATGGCGCTATCAAAAATGATAACTTATTTCGATGAAGAGTCGTGCAAAAATTACTCATAGTCCTTTTGTTTAAAAATCCTCAATGAAATCAAATTGGCATGTTCCGATTTAAGCCTTTTATAATCCAAGAGGTAAAATTCTTGTATTTAGTTTTCTTGGAGATTGCGTTATATTATTTGCCCAGAGTAGTACAATGATTTATTGTTCCTTCCCCGAGTGTGTGAAGGTTTTGAAATAATCTTGGAATCGCCATTATTCTCAAGCTTCTACTTTTACCACCTGCGTTGATGCTCTGCTCGTAGATATCAAGCGTCTTTTCATGAGGACAGATTAAATTTCGCTAACTTTAAGTATATTTAAAATTTCACTAAATCTTACCATATTTTACTAAATCTTGAGTTTATATTTTAAATTTAAATTTTGCGAAATTCAGAGACTGACTCCTCTCTAGGCTAGGCTAATCCTCATACATCAGTCATGCTATGCTCCACTGGTAGTGAGTGAGATTGAATATAATGAGAACTTACCAGCGCTAACTGAACTGACCCTACCGATTATGATTTTTTCACAATTTGAGCTGCTTTAGATTTCTGAATTCCTTCGCGTTCCCTTGAACTATAAGGGCGTCCTATCCTATCAATTTTTTGTGATCTTTTTCGTTAAATGTTTTGTATGACTACAAAACTTTGTCTAGCCTCATTCTAGCCCTACTTACATCATTTTGAAATATTCAAGCTAGTAAATAAAATTATACATCCTGAAAAATTAGCATAATTTTATGATTATCACATAAAATCAAATTACAAAAAAACTTCAGGTCAATGATTAGTACAAGATTGCGGGCTTCTTCTTTTAATCCGCTACTTCAATCCTAAAATGATATTTTAGTCAACTAAAATATACTATTTGTATTTTATGCATATCTACCTCATGTCGATGCTTAAGTATAAGTAAGTTTTTGATTATAAGTTCTACAAATTCACTTAAGCGAAAAATGACAACGCATTCGGAAAGAGCTTAAAAAATCGCACAAAATGATATCAATATTTGCTATGTCGAGGAGACTGATTGAGTTTAAGCGGCTAGACGGTGTCCTAGCAGAGGAACCTTTGACTTCAAAAAACACACGGGAACGCGAGGATTAACAAAAATTAAATGATTAGTAATCAAAATGCTGTTGCTAGAGCAAAAGACATGCATGAGCATTTTGGAGCATCTTATTCATTCATGGGCAGCAGCGAAATTCAGGGGTATCTAGCGGAAGGTCTACCTTATTTCGGGAAACGGTAGTGCGCCACATTATGGTCAGACCAGACATGCACATGGGGAGGAGGTTTGGGGTCCAGACCACCGAAATGGAAAAAAGAGCAATTTTTATAGGAAAAATGAGGCAAAATAATAGCCAAAAATGGTTGAAATGAGAAACTTCCTCAAAAATGCATTAAATGGAGCAGAAACTGCGTAATAACATATAGTCTGTTTCATTTATTCGAGAGCTTTTACAGTAATTGTTTTAAGGCTACAGTAAGCGTATCTAAGTCGACAGATATGCTCAATGAGGGCAAACGGTCATTCTTCCATTTTTTTATGCACTAGATCGTCAACACAAATTCCATTAAAGCATTTAAACATTGTTGGGGCATACTACAGTAAAAGCGCTTAATACAAAAAACGCTACAGAATCGAACCCGGGTTATTGATGACGACAAGCAGACATTTCTGCCACTGCGCTATGCGGCAATTCTCAACGCTGCTTAAAATTTTAGTCTATTCAGTTTAAAAGTGCCAACTTATGACAAGCTGTATGAGTGACTTTCATCTGTTCATTGATCAGCTAGAAGACGAAGAGTAAATTATGCCGCAAAAAACATATTGAAAAACTCTGCCTATAGATATTGACCCATTGCGGACTACAGTAAGTAAGAAAAGATGGAGTTGCTGTAGCACCTGGAAAGATTTACTGAAAAAGCTCTCAGATAAATGAAACCGACTATAGTTGTACGCTACTTTAGCGCTTATACACGTTTTTAAGCTCATTTGGCTCCGTAAAAACTTCAGTCAAAAAATGAATGCATAAAATTAGATGGGAAATAAAAAATTATTTTCAAAAGCGTTAGGATTGACCAGAAACCCTAGATTAGTATAGGATTTTCTGCTATCTAATATTTAATATCCGTTTTGGAATGGAAGTTATTTTAGCCTGGGGTATAAAATTATTACATAATTTTAGATGGTTAAACATTGAGAGTTTATGTTGTTGCATATTCATATTTAGTAGCTCATGGAAAAACCGGAAAGAAATTAAAAATTTGTTTTCGCAAAATACTTTTGGCGAAAACTATTAATTTTTCGGTTTCCATGAGCACATAGAACTATGAATACAACAACAGACAGAGCTCTCAACCGGGCAGCCATCCTACATTAAACTTATGTAATAATTTCTATGACTTTTAGGCAGAAAAGATGGATGATAGAATTTTCGATTTTTATGACGAATAATAAAATGTTGGGGCGTTGATAGTTCTGACGGGCCATCCCAAAACTGATATACCTGCAGCATATGTTACTTAGTAGTCTAAAAGCTAATTTATCTACATAGAAAAATAAAAACAAAAGAAATCACGGCATTTGATGGCAAAGAACAGTCAACCAAACGCAGCTGCCTAGGTAATCACGGCCAAATGAACAATATCTCTCAAACAATACGAATCTTTTACCATACGTTGCTCAATATACTAAGACAATAATTTTACATGAATGTGACTTTAACGTTTCAGCAATAAATTTGCATAGACGGTGTCCACATACAATATTGATATTTCCGTTCTCAACACAGGCTTAACATGATTAGCGGTCATGTCGCCTATGTTTTATATATGATAAGAAAAAAAGATTGGTACAAATCCACAGGACAGCTCACATTGCATACATCTCACAGTATGCATGACTTGCTAGTAGGATCAATGAGCGCTGAGTGGCTAGATCGGCCACACGGCAAGCTTCCTACGATCAGAGTCGTGGTCCGACGGCAAAAGATTTGTCTTTTTTGGCTAGAGCGGCGAATTGGCAACTCCGCTAATTGACCAAGTTCGATACGGTCAAAAGCGTTCCGCTTGCTAATGCGAAACGCGTGTAGATACACCATATAACCGCAAGTTCTAGAAGCAGTTTGAATTGATAACGATTCGTGTTATTTAACTAACACGATCATCAAATAGTTTCCTAATACAAATGTCATTGGTCTCATTGAGTGGAATATAGTGAAATCAGCTTTGAAGATCAAGATCAGCCATAAAACGATGGCCTTTGAAAGTGAAAACCTTTAGTATTATCAGAAATCCGTGTCACACGAAGTGTATTCATTTGTACTAATGTTTTGTAGGATCGGCACAAAATACTTAGCCAACTTATAAGTTTGAGTGTTGATGGCTGACAAGATTGGTCTTAGAAGGACATCTCTCTTATGAGTCCTAGGCAAGAGCCGCCATAACTGCATCCTACAGGATTTATACCTTTATACACATCAGCAAATAGTCCACCGTTTTTAAAAATATTTATATGTTGATATGTTTTCAATCGAGTGCAGAAATGAAGACTACAAAACGTTATTTTAACTTTATATATCATTCAAAACATCATTCAACTTCCAAATGTCTTCGCTCAAAATTACAACTTGATTACCTTTATCTGCCTTTAGACAATGATATTCTTGTCTTTTGACAGATTGCTGAGGATTTCATAATCACGATTTGATAGATTATCACACAAGCTTCTTATAATAATTGAAATATGAGCTAAGATCAATGTCATGCAATTGATTTTTGATCATTTGCATTATTACATTGTCACAGTTAAAGGCAGTCGGCTTATTGAGGAAACCTATCAGTTTCTCAAAAGGCAGCAGATAATCACCATACTCGATCTTCCTAGGTGTGATAGAGTACCTACTTCATACACCAAAGACAAGCTTCATGAGCTGTCAAAGCTCGCTTACTAAAATTGACCACAACCTTGTCAGGATCGATACTATTGACACTTTTATGCATAAGCAAGTTTTTTGACGTTCTTGCAATTGTAGAGATCCTCTCTACACGCCGTTGCGTCGACTCAGCTTTTTTGCCAGCCCATGTGTGTGCTGTGCCGTTTTTCTTATGCCTCGCGTCGAACGAGTCTCCTCATGAGTGCCTTCTTTTTGCTTGGTTGCAAACGCCGTGATCATTTTCTTGTACATAGTGGGTATGATATTTTCGCCTCTAATGTGCTTTCTTTTTGTCATTCGTTTTTTGCATACACTTCCAAGCGTATTAGTTGCACATATGCTATTGGCTGGGCTTTGCGCCCTTTGTGAATAATAATTGTTTGTTTTTACCCATTCGCCAATTAGCTGACAAAGCATGTATCCTCACGTTTTCGAATTTACTTGCCCCATGACCCGTCGCGCCCATTTGCATGCTACGACTTCGTTGCTATCATAACACCTGTATCAAAAATGAACATAGAGAACGCCACGCCGCCACTGCTCGGCGATTGACCGATCAACAAATTCATTAGCCCGTCTATTACCGCCAGATATCCGTTGGGCGCATCTCTGCGCCCCGAGCCTCAACGATTTAAATGGCAATATTGTTGGGCCATGTTTCGTTGCCTCGACTGCTTCGTCCGCACTGCGTTTCCTGTTTACAATTGCAGGAATGTCGTCCTGCTCAGCAACATATCCTTACACCTCGTTTTTTGTTTATTCTGCCTCGAGGGGCCAGTCGTGACATGTTTACATTGCACGCAAATCAATTTATTCCAGGTGCAAGTGCTGATTGTCGTAATCAGCAGCTGCCAGCTTCACGCGATCAATCGACTCACCGAATTTGAACTTTATTCTATTTGTTTAATTTCGCCAGGCCAGGATCGACGCTATCGACCGCCAGCAGTTCGTTAATTCTTTGCTATAAATCGTTTATTTTTGTGCGTAAATTTTTCTTCTTGTAATTACTGATTATTTTTTGCAGCCATGCAAATTTTTCCCTTTTTTGTAATATTTTCTAAGATTCTTTTTACTTATCTCCATTGTTCATATTATTCACGTATATTTTTATTACCATGTATATTTTTCCGTCTTTTTTCCAATAACGTTTTGTTATTTCAGTGTATTTGTTCGTCTTTAATTCATTTATTGTCCTTGTCAATATATGTGCCTTAATTCTTGTCCATAATTCTGATTCTTTTGTACCCAATACTAATTAAGCCGATTGACCTGCCCTTCTATCATAAATTATTTTTTCATTCAAAATTTTCCCTTGATCCGGGACAATCAGTCATTCATGGTGTAGCTTAACACTCGTGGGCTAACGCAGATCATCGACGCATTGTATTTCATCTCCCTTAGCTCAATTGTTCACGACATCGCAGCACGCCACTTTATTCATTTTTGTGCATACGTTTATAAAAATGTCAGCTTCCTCATTTCGATCTGCTGACACAATTTCGTTACGCCAATTTGTTTGTATGCCCGCCTCTACGCAGTTGCCGTTTCGCGAAAATTTTGCGCACAAACATTGTTGCGCGTAGCACTGTACCGCGCCTGTACTCTTCTTTCTCAATACTCCGGGAGTGTAGAGAGATCCTTCTACACGCCGTTGAGTCGCGTTGGATCAATGCGTAATTTCCATTGCCTGTTTTGCATTATGATATACCTACGCATCATCGACTGATTGCCCCAGATGTACATTTTTGTGACTTGAGTACACCTGTATATGTGTGTTATCATATCTTACGTGTACTTAAAGATCATGTTTGTCTCATACTTGTGCCTGTCTCGTTTTTACATAGGTACCTTTACCATAAGCTTTTGCCCATAGGCCTATTGTCGTATTTGTAGATCCATTTCATCTCTCTTTGTTCCTGTTGTTACGCCTCTTTTCTGCGTCACCTAAAATTGCGTGCAAGCCCAGTTTCGACGCACTTTGCAGAATTCGTCATTTAGTTTCAGCCTAGTGTGCACTCGTCTTTTCACCCTACGCTTTATTTTATCATTCATGTGTGCCTATTGGCATCTGATGTATGCCTTTGGCAGGGCTTGGTGCCCTTGTTAATTACATAGTTTTATTTTACTTATTAGCGTAACACAACGGATGGCAGCATGTTTTCTCCATGCTGTCGCTTTTTTATTGCTTCATAATTTTTCTGTTCAAAAAATATTGTAAAAATTAATTATTTAATTAACGATGTTGGGCTTGGTTGAATTTCCGTGCTGTTGAATTTGTCCTTGTGCTACACTATACTTAAAAACCCTTAATATTTTCAAGCACCGGGATTCGGTCTAAAACAAGTTAAATAATAATCTTTATGAGCCCTCAATTAGGTTTCCGGGGAAATTAGTTTATTTAGGTACTTAATCTCAAACGGGTTAAGTAAGTAAGTTTCACTAGGTGCGTGCATAGAGGGCTGGGCTACCATCAACAGGCTGGGCCGCTTACCCCCCAAGTCGCCGGCTGGTGATCGACCCCCTAAAGAGAGCAAGAACCTCCGTGTGAGCGCATAAGCTTAAGATTCGGGTTAAGTAGCGAAGTGAACGTAGGCACCGCGCTAAGTTTACACTATACAACGGTCAAACATGGTTGAGAGATTTAGACACATTGCGTCTAATGTATGGTAATGCTACCTGAGAATCCAGCCAGGATACTCTTGAATCAAACAAGGCAATCTCTGCCTTCAAATCTCTTAGGACTCTTTCGATCTCTTTGATTTTACCTTTCAATTCCTCATTTAGCAGAAGCCTCTGGCATGTTGTGCAACACTTAGAACGCTCGAGCATCCTATTGGAAACCTCGAAAGCCAGAAATTTAGGAAGCAAATCATTATCGATGCATTCCCTAAGAAATGCAACACCCAACTGAAGCTTATCATAGCGAAGTTGAAGCGTCTCATTTTTTCTCAAACGCAACACAACCATACGTGGGCAGCAAGAAAATTCTGGGGGGACAAGATTTTTGAAGGTCAAAAAATGGCCTTAAAAATGGTGATATGGCGATAAAAACACTATTTTTCGACGTTTCTCATCAAGCACTATCCATTGGCATCAAAAAATTGCGAAAAAAACGAAAAAAATTTTCAAAAAATTGATTTCTGGGGGGTCTTTTGATTTCTGGGGGGTCTTTTGGTTTCTGGGGGGGTCCAGACCCCCCAGACCCTCCACGCCCATGTGTGAACACAACTCCTTGATCATACTTATTCTTGAAATATGTGAACATATAAAGCTTTAAACGAATCTTGAAGAGAAGCAAGAATAAAGAAAAACTTCGGAAGTCTTTAACTTACCATGCCATCAAACCCGCCCTTACCTCTACCCATCCTGGATGTCATAGTGTAGCTGGGCAAAGTCTACATAGATGGATTTAATAGAAAGTCAGAGCGAAAAGTGAACAAAAAAACGAATATTTATATTAACATAAATAGGCATTCCCATCATCAATGCAAAAACAAGAAAATCCAGAATAGTAACCTACATTGTGTACACAGAAACATACATTTATGATTATGAGCAACTGCCGTTAAGATTCGCACGGTTTGTACACAGACGGTCCCGATGACATGTCGCAAAAACAAATGAAATTTTGCCCATCGGTAGGCCTTGGCATCAGATGAAAATGTTTACAGTAAAACTTTACAAAGATGCTCCTGGGCTTTTATAGCAAGCATCAAATTTACGGGTTTTGAATTTTTGCGAAAAATGTCTATTTCCGAATATTTCTAATAACTCCGTCAACACTTATTCGTTTTTTATGAAATTTCGATTACTTTATAGAAAAATGGACGTTCTACTTTCTGATGGAAGTTATTCTGTAGTAGTCTCCATTTCAACACATGATATTGAGGCTTATTTTAAAAAATTTGTTGTCCAATTTCAGTCGCATTTTTAGACGTGTAAACGGGTCGTTACAACAACGAGAATGAATTTTTTAGATAGAGAAAATCTTACTGATTTTAAAACATGTTTCAAATTATATGCCCGGTTCACGGTTCTTTTTTAATGCTAATTTTTTCAAAGTGTCATGGACAACAGGCTTGCTACCTACGTACATACTCATATGTGCAGATCGAGTTATGAACTGCATAATAATTTTATTCAGTGTGGCAACTTAGTGTATTTTAGTTTAAGCTGATCGCAAATTTGGGTAAACCAACTTTAAAACTTTGCTGGACCAATTTTTTGATCAACACCAAAAACTGGCTAGGATTTGGATCGACCTAGTTTCAGTCAAGCAGGACTAAGAAAGGCTACACATGTACATATAGTATTGATTGCAAATTACTTTTCACGAATTATTATCGTCTACGAGTATTTCGCGGAATCCTGAGCGTGGGAATTTATTTCCAGTGCTGAATCGAGCAGCCACAAAAAGCTGTTCTAGTCAGCCTACTGTAATAAGGTTTTGCGTTATAAAACTTTACGTGCATAATTAGCAATTGTTATGACTGTTTTGTGATTGTTGCTTCAACTCTGTAATTGAATGAAAAAATGGTAGCTACCATAGGTGGCAGACCGAAGTTCTGGGGGGGGTGCAAAATTTTTCAAAGGTCAAAAATGGTCCTAAAAATGGTGGTATGGCGATCAGAACACCATTTTTCAACGGTTTTCATCGAGTACTATCTATTGGGATCAAAATTTTTGAAAAAAGCGAGAAAAAAATTTAAAAAAATTAAATTCTGGGGGTACATATTTTGATTTCTGGAGGAAGGGGTATTCGAACTTCTAGGGGATGCATACCCCAACTCCCCACTCCCACATGTGAAAGGTACCTATGTATGTATTTATGCATGAAGGCTTTGTAAAAAGATCAGGGCCCGGTTTCGGAATGAAGGGGTTAAGCTAACCCCGGGGTTAAATTCGATAAATTTTGTCGAGACGAGGGTTAAATAATTTATCCCCGGTTTCCGAATGAAAGGGTTAACTAACCCTCAAGGGTTAATTTTAACCCTTTGGGGTTAAGTTAACCCCAGGGTTAACTTAACCCTTAAGTAACCCAGGTTAATTTAACTTAAGGGTTGAGTGCGTTGTATATAATATGCGTTTCATATCAGTACTTATCTCAGGTTTCCGAATGAAAGGGTTAAATTGTTGGGGGTTAATTTTCATATTATGCCTTACAAAAGTTAACCCTGGTGCGTATCAGGATTTATTTCTGCAAAGTGTATTGGTTGCTCACGTTTGGTGTGTATAAGAATTCATTGTGACAAAAAGTGAATTGGATTATAATCTGTTTCATTATACTTTGCGGTTTTCATTTGAATCAAATCAGGATGAATCAGGCTACAAAAGTGGATTGATGCAGTAATGCGCTTTAAAAACGGCAAACGTCTCCTCATAACTTCGGTACACTGTAGAACATCGAAACTATGGTGTTCGTTTAGTTAAATAAAACGGACTATAGTGTGTAAGTTATATATTCGATATACAGTGAAATGCAGATTCCAGAATTTTTGATGTTTTTAATAACACTTTGCCAATATCAGGAAATCGTCGATCGTCCAGTTTCATTTTTATTATCTAAATTCTGAGCCTGACTATCTATCATTTCATCATACATGTTCTATTTCGACTTTGATCATTCCAATCTTGAAATATATATAGGGGTGGACTTAAGGGGGAGCTAGGGGACGGCGCGGTTGCCCACCCCATTGGTTAAAAACAGTTGGCGAGATAAAGAATGGATATGTACTTTGCAACAATTTTGGTCATCGATTTCATAATTTCTCAAATTTAAGACCTATTTATTGCACTTATTCACTTTCTGGATCTAGCAGCCATATTTTTGTAATTTTCTTCAATTTTTTAGCATGAGTTTTAAAAAATTCGCGTTACGCACTAGATGCTATAATGCACAAGAACAGGAAGTAACGAATTATTCGAGTCTCAAAACGTCTTTCTGTCGAAATTCCACAAATTTTCAGGGGCTTGGCGTCGAGTTTTAGCTAAAATTTAAGCACTTTTTATGCACAAAATTGTTTGGAATTGTGAAATTTTTTGCAAAAGTTCTACACCGAAATCATTTTGACCAAAAATAGGCAATATAAAACGGCAAAAAACGTTATTCTGCACGTGAGTAGCGGATTTTAAACTTATTTTTGATTGTTTTGAAAAAGTTGGGACACCGACCGGCCCCCTCCTACTTACAAAAATCCTAGATCCGCGACTGACTGAATATTATGCAGTACATAAGTAGGTCAAACTCATTATATCCGTTACATTTGACAACCGGTGTTGTCGATGGAAAGTACTAATAAATTCCAATAGTGATAGATGCGAAGTGTGCTTGCTCATGCTCGGATTTATTCAGAAATATCGATTAGTTGTGTACAATGCAAACTATTAACCAGCTATGCCCTTACAAATGCAATGCATAGCTACACGAATATATGCACATTGAATGCATGAAGTACTTAACCCCTGAGGGTTAATTTTAACCCTTGAGGCTTAGTTAACCCTGGGGTTAAATTTCATTCGGAAACCGGGGATAAAGTTATCCCCAGGGTTGACTTAACCCCGGGGTTAACTAACCCTGGGGTTAATTTAACCCCGGGGTTAGTTGAACCCCTTCATTCGGAAACCAGGCCCAGCATTTCTAAATAAAGATGAACACAAGAAATAGGCAGTATAATAGATAACAGAATCAAGTTAACGTAATTAACTAATCAGTTTTCATTAATTGCAGTTCGGCTATTTCATTTTTCGCTTTAATCCTTAGAAGAGATGAAAAATAGTTAAGCCAGTGACGTGTACCTACATACATTATACCACAATAAATATCGTCAAAACGGACAAAAAATTAAATAGGTAGGTATGTACTTATCTGTATGTCATGTAACGGGGGGTGGGTTCAAGGGAATCCTTCTACCCAAAGTTGGCTGTCCCTTCCATCTCCCAGAGCCCAGAAAATTTTTGCTCCGTCCCCGGATTTTGGGAAAAAATCGAATTCTTTGGCCGTTTTTAGCTGCTTTTTGGCCGTTTTTTGGTCAAAAATCGGAGGTCAGCTAACCCCCCCTTCCCTTAAAAAAGTGGCCGGGGACCCCCTATTCTTCTTAAGCCATTATATGTCTGTATATAAGTATAAAACATGGGCAGCCACATTCTAGAGAAATCTGACAGGTTAAAAATGTCATACCTTGATTGTCTAGAAATGAGCTTCATCGACGATTTAAACCATCCTAAACGATACGATGCGAAGGTGGGTATTTAGAAAAAATTTCTGATTTATTTTTTCAGCATCGCACATCATATGACAGTTGAAGACTTGATGCCTTCCAGAAAAACATATTTGTGGGGAATCTCCAAATCGATAATTCACGGAAAACTTCCAGAATCGAATTTTGGGTACCTTTCTTATTCACTTGGTCCTGCCGGACCGGACCCCCAGAATGTTTTTTGCTGCCTATGATTGCTTCCACACTTTCTATAAGTAGCATTAGTGAAAGAATCAAAATAAAACGAGCGGGATTTTGATGTTATTCCAGAGTATTTGAAAGAAATGAAAATATGTAGGCAACATTTGTAGTTACATACATGTTTCACATTACATGTTTAAGAGGTTCTGATAAAATTTTGGTCAAAACGCCGAATTTTACTAAGGGTACTATTCTGGGGTCTGACAACTTTATTAATAACTTTATTTATCAGTTTATGACACGGTCTCACTGACTGCGCATCTTCTAAAAAATTTTATATTAGCGTGTGGTTTTTATTCACAGTAGGAATCATCACAAATATAGATGCCCATCTTTGCTAAAATCAGAGACGAACTGTCCTTAAAGTACCTCCTAATGTTTATGTACAACGCATTCTCGACATATTCAAAAATTAGCATAAAAAAGAACGGTAAACCGGGCATAAAATGTGAAACATGTTTTAAAATCAGTAAGATTTTCTCTATCTAAAAAATCCATTCTCGTTGTTGTTGTAACGACCCGTTTACAGGTCTAAAAATGCGACTGAAGTTGGACAACAAAATTTTTTATATGAGCCTGAATATCATGTGTTAAAATGGAGACTACTACAAAATAACTTCCTTCAGTAAGTAGAATGTCCATCTTTCTATAAAGTAATTATAATTTCATGAAAAACGAACAAGTATTGATGGAGTTATTAAAAATATTCGAAAACAGACATTTTTTGCAAAAATTCAAAACCCGTAACTTTGATGCTTTGCTATAAAAGCCCAGGAGCATTTTTGTAAAGTTTTACTTTACACATTTTGATCTGGTACTAAGAATCTGGTACTAAGACCTAACGATGGACAAAATTTCAATTGTTTCTGCAACAGGTCATCGGGACCGAATGTGCGAATCTTAACGGCAGTTGCTCTTCTATCCCATATCATCCTGCGTTGGGAAACCAATGTCAAGATCGAGTGCGTTACAATAGCAGGAGTGGAAGTAATCTGACTAGCTGAAGTTGTTTGATTGACAGGCGATTTTCCATTGAGTGCCTCACTTGACCAAAAATCTTCGGAAAATTGACTTCAGCAGCAGGGGAAGCAATCTGACCAACCAAGGCTGCTGGAGTAGGGTATGACTCGCTCCCATTGTTCTTCCATAGTTCATTGACTCTCATGAATATAGCTGACGTTTCGACCAAGCCGTTGGCCATCTTCAGAGCATAGTTGTAAAACCGACTATTCGCCATAGAATTTAGAAACATTTAAAACATAGGAGTACGTGAATGAGATGCCAGTATGCTCTGCAATTCTACTCGACAAAATGGCGAGTTTCGCCAATGTAACTAGCCATACAGCTAAAACACGTCTTATATACTGAATTTGAGAGTAGCTTATCAGGTACAGCATCCTTGTTCTTGAAAACCGGTTGATACACATGACAGGTTTGTAAACAAAGCTTACTCTAA
>JAVLUZ010000145.1:871659-946176 GCA_036768485.1 Mermis nigrescens
TTTATACCTCTAATATCTTTGTACTTACGTGTGTGTGTAAAGCTTTAAATAGAGAAAGCTAGAAATTCGGAGTTGTATTATTTAAAATAATATACAAAAACTCACGTTTTCAAATTTGACGAGTACGACGAAATCGAAAGAAAATAGGACTGCGATATCTAGCTTGACTTCTAATAGGTTAAGGGATAAATTTGACGATGACGGATGTCGAAAGTAGATTGAGTTGAAAATTGGTAAAGCCGCTGAGCGTTCGAAAACAACGGTAAAAACTGAGCCATCTTGCCGATTTAATCCGAATTTTATAGTTTTCCGCAGCCACACAGTCTGGTGAGTAAAAGGGATTAAGCTAAAGCTTAATCCTATTTGGTCGGAGGGAAGTCACTTTGCTTGCTTTACTTTTTGATATATTTTGTGTGGAGTTCGCTTGTATTTTATATGCATTGCTATGATATAAACATTGCCCTTTTGACCTCTTTTAACCTCGCCGCTTCCGCCATACTTTCTATGTTCCTTTTAGTCTTGCCGCTTTTTGTATCTATTACATTGGCGTGCATTTTGCAATGTTAATGGATTTTACGCATAGTTACGTGCTAAAAGTTTCATATCTTTCAGCACACCTCATTTGTTAATTTATATATTATTTTGTTGAATTTGTGTATAAACAGCGGATTTAGACTGGGTTCAGTTTTTAGTTACCAGCCGCTCTGTCTGGCTTCCAAATCGCTTAGATCAACTTTAAAGTTGGTCTGGGAATCTTTTCTTAATCCCTATTTTGAAGCCTTTTCGTCTATGATTCGCATAACGTTACCTTATATTCGCTTAATCATCTCAGCTAAACTACGATACATAAAATACGAGTATACATGAACAATTCTTACCTATTTATAGTAAAGCGGAAACTTACTACAATAAATTATACGTTAATTTTACATTAACGTAGTCTAAATAATTTGCGAAATTAACGCGTAACTATAACAATGAGTTTTTTAATATACAATAGTGATCAATATACAGCGTTACTTGACACGCCCCTTCTTAAGGTTAGCCGTCCTCGGCTGACGGTGATCGACGACTTCTTAGGAAGTAACGATGTTCGACGTTAGGAAGCTGGTCATCAAAATCTGCGTTTTTTGCGAGTTCTCCTGCGTCCATAATTAATTTCTTTCTTATAGGTCGTTGGTCACCCTGGACATCTTTGTTTTCGATTCCTTCGATTTTTGGTGTGATTTCAGATCGACTGTTGTACTTTTTAATGCGATTTACGTGAACCACCTGGTTGCGATTTCCTGCAATGTCGATTTTGATATTGGGGTAATTTACATCAATAATACGATATGGTCCAGTGTAAACTGGCTGCAGTTTTTTTGGTATGCCACGACTTATAGCTTCATTTTCTAGTAGGATTAAATCACCTACTTTGCACTCAACGTCTTTTGCTTTTATATTTCGTGCTTCTTTGTATTTTTGTTGTGAGATTTCAATTTGCTTTTGTACCTTAGTAAGTGCCTCTGAAAAATGCTTTTTGACTTGATCCTCATAAGTTTCAAGATCTATAAGGTAGAAAGGTTGAATATAGTTTAAAACAGCATCTATGGGCAATTTAGGCGTTCGTCCGTACATGAGTAAGAAAGGGCTGAACCCTGTCGTTTCATTGTCGTGTATGTTAGTAGCAAAAACAGCGTACGGTAAATGCTCATCCCAGTCGATTTGATTTTTCTCTAGGTACATTCTCATTCTAATGATAAGGGTCTGATTCGCTCTTTCGACCTCTCCATTGGCCATTGGATGGTAGGCCGTAGTAAACACTCTGCGCGTTGTAAATAGACTCGTAATTTCTCTCATAAGTTCTGATGTGAAATCGGAACCGCGATCAGACTGCAGAATATGTGGGGCTCCGTGTCTACACACAATTTTTGTAACGAATAGTCTGGCTATTGTTTGGGCAGTGATGTTTGCTGTAGCGAATGCCTCAATGTATTTAGTAAAGTAATCAATGAAAACAACGATGTATTTATTCCCGTTTTCCGTTAGATTTAAGGGTCCTACACAGTCCACTGCGATTCTTTCAAAAGGACCAGAGGACGAAATTGGTTGAATGCTCGCCGCGATTCTTTGACGCGCAGGCTTGTTACGTTGACAAGTGTCACAGGTGTTACAATATTCTGCGATTTGCTTTGACATACCTTTCCAGAAATACTTTTTGGCAATGAGTCGCCCAGTTTTTCGCGCACCAAAGTGTCCAACAAGTTCATTATCATGGTGGCTCTGAATAATTAATAATCTTAGTGAGGTGGGGATCACTATCCGTTTTGTCTTTTCATCGACTTTGTATAAGATTTCATTCTCTATTACATAACCTTCTGTACATTCATTTTGTTCAAAAATTTTCTTTAATTCTGGATCTTCTTGCTGCAAGGAACCAATTCCCATCTCAGGTTCAACAAGTTTGGGAGTTTGGTTCTTATTTACTTTGATTGCATTTATTTCGTTATTTTTTTCATCGATTTTTAAGCTGTTGTTGTCGATATCGAAGTATTTTACTTCGCGCGAATTTGGCAAACGGGACAGTGCGTCTGCATTTTGATTTGTTACACCTTTACGTGGCACCACTGTAATTTTTATTCCAGCGAGTGCGAGCCCCCATCTTGCAATCCGTGCTGAGGGGTTTGCTTTTTCTAGAATGGATTTTACTGCTGTGTGGTCTGTTTCAACAGTGACTTCTTGCTGATACAGATATGGTCGGAAGTACTTGACGAATTCAACTACTGCTAGTGTTTCTAGCTCTGTGACCGAATAATTTTTCTCAGCAGGTTTTAACGTACGACTCGTGTAGGCTATAGGGTGTTCTCGGCCATCGCTTTGCAACTGAGACAAAACACCTCCGATCCCGATATATGATGCATCTGTTTGCAATATAAATGGCCGTGTAAAATCAGGGTGTGACAAAATGGGTGAATTTATTAACTTTTCTTTCAATGTTTGAAAAGAATCTTCTTGTTCTTCTTTCCAAGTGAAACTTCTATCTTTTCTAAGCAACCGAGTTAGCGGTTCAGCAATTTTCGAGCAATTTTCAATAAATTTTCGATAATAAGAGACAATGCCCAAAAATGATTTTATTTCTTTGACATTTGTTGGTTGAGGCATTTCTTTTATCGCCTCTATTTTTTGGGGTCTGGTGAAATTCCTTGCCCTGAGATCACGTATCCCAAAAATAATGTTTCTTCATGTGAGAATTTACATTTCGACAGTTTTAATTTCATATTTGCATCACTTAATCTCCCAAGAAGTATTTCTAGACGCCTCATCATTTCCTGATGATCCGGTGCGAAGATCAGAATATCATCTAGGTAAACAAGGCATAGACACCACTGGAGACCTGATAATATGATATCCATAAGTCGAGAGAAAGAAGCTGGTGCGTTACAGAGTCCGAAAGGTAGGTAATTAAATTCGTATAGACCTATCGGTGTATTAAATGCCGTTTTTTCCTTATCTTCTTCCTTTATTTTAATTGAATAATATGCGTTTGCTTGATCTAAGGTTGTAAAATATTTCATGCCGCTTAAGGTGTCTAGAATATCATCAATCCTTGGGAGCGGATATACGTTCTTTTTTGTAATGCTATTCACGCCTCGAAAATCGATGCACATTCTATGTTTCCCATCCTTTTTCCGAACCAACACTATATTCGTAGACCAAGGTGAAATGCTTGGTCTGATTATCCCATTATTTTCGAGTTTTGTTACCTCGTCTATAATAATTCCTTTTTCTGCTGGCGAAGTACGATAAGGATGCCTGTGTATAGGCGTAGTTTGCTCAATGTCAATCGCATGTTCAATCAGATCTGTTTTTCCAGAATCTGTTTCATTCTTAGCAAACAAATCGGGGAAGCGGGCCAGAAGATTTACAAGGTCGTCGCGCTGGACGCATGATAACGACGGCGAAATATTCGTATTTTGCATTATCCACTGTTTTATGTCCAGTGCTTCTACAGTGCTCTGTACATTCGCGTTCTTGCATTCTAATTCATCTATTTTATGATCCATGTGCATATTAACGGTACCTATTCTCGTATTACATCGCAGATGTACTTCGTACAAATTTGGGTTAAGTATTTGAACGGGTATTAACCCAGCCTCTTGTACACAACATATAGAATGAGCTAGATGTATTTCGTGCGTATTTTTACATAGATTTGGTACAAAAACTACCTGGTCATTTGGTAGGTAAACATGCGGTGTCTTGGCTAAAATAATTTGTACAGATCTTGGCTCTATTATTTCGTCCTGAATCAGCGTTATTGTGCTTCGCTTCTCTGGTGGGTTATATTGCATTCCCTCCGCAGGTATAGAAATCTCACGAAACTTTACGGTTGATTTTTCCAAATTTAATTCAATTTTCCTGAATCTAGACAAAAAATTTGAACCTAAAAGTAGCTGAGCAGCGCAGTTCTCCTGTATGTACACTAGTAGTGTTTCCTCAACATCATATGCGCATAATGTAAGCATAGTAGATCCGATAACTGTTATTTCACCTCCATTAGCCGCTATGAGGCGAATGGTCGTCTTGTATATTCTAAGATTTGGTAATTTTCTCGCTATTTTAAGGTCTAAGAGGGAGTAGACCGCTCCCGTGTCTATCATAGCTGCGACTTCTATGCAGTTATTCAGAGTTACGTTAATGTGAGTGGTTTTCTTATTTTCTACATTTATTGCTGCTATTGATGTTTGCGCATTACTTACTAAATTCTTCTTCCATATTACCCGTTTATGTCCTTTTTTCGGTCCGGGCTTTAAAAGTCTCATTATTGTTTCGCCAAAGCTCTCACCTTGTGGCACTTTAGACGAAGAGGGATGGATAGAAGCATACATTAGAGATGACCGTTTTCGATTTATGTAAAGATAAGCAGAATAACCGATTATTCCGAAAACAAAAATTATCATGAGGAAATTAAACAAAAGTTGTACAGGACCTTTTAGTAGCGCGCTAAAATTTGCGGAAAAACTATTTTGCGTTCCCGTGATCAACTTTTCTAAACCACTCTCAGCTCCCTGAAATGCAGTTTTAGCTCCTGTTCCGACTCCTACTAGCGATTCTCGTAAAATACTGGGTTCAAGAGCCATTCCCGAGGTGTAGTCCAAAAGCCTGTGTAAAACTTTTTCTAACTTTTCTGTTTTATATAGATAGTTTCGAAATAGGCCGAAGGTTGGCTCTCCAGCTCTACTTGCTAGACGGTCATGAAAAACTGCAGGTGCATTAAATTGAAAGAATGTGAAATTTTTTCTCCAATTTAATTCTAGTGGGACTTCTGATACATGGACTAAACCATTTTCCGTAATCCATTTATCTTTATATCGATAGATTTCAACTTTTTTGTGCAAACAGTTGACAGTTTCCGAAAAATGGACTAAATCTTCTGAACCTGGGAGTGAAAACCAAATCGCTCCATTATACTCCACAGGTAGGTACTTATAACATGTATCATTTATTTTGTGGTCTGCATAAATTTTTGTGACGTTTACTTTTTTACAGCCCCACAAGGTCAAAACATCTCCAGTAAAATCCGCAATCAAATCCCTTTTTTGGAAAAACGCCCTAGCCCCTAAAGTGGGGTCCAGATACAAAAGTTGCCAAATTATATCAATATTTCTTTGAAATTGATGGCAAAGTTCAAGCCAAATTCTTCGAAAATTTGAAATTTCTTCTTGAAGAAGCCGTATTTCGAGATAATTTAGCTTCAAATTTACGGGATCAGTGTCCGTTTTTTCGATTTTAATTGACTTTGGTGTTTCTAGCTTGTGCTCGGACCGAACCCTTGTCCCTCGGTCGAACCTAAACCCCACAACTACTCCTTGCTCTGAATTATAAGCATTGTGTATTTCGCCGCATCCTACATACCTCTCTTTTATTTTGAATGCAGCTTGTAGGTCGTCTACGACGACGTAATCGTCGCTTATGAGTGAGAAGTATGTGCCCCGAGTGACATAAGGGCAAACCTCTTGAAAAGCTTCACCCTTCCAAATAAAAGTGCTTTCAAGATTTTTACATTTTCCATAGGTTGGGCGACACAAACTTATATCTCCTAGGTCCGAAATAGCATCTTGTCCATTCCAGCTAGCTACTTGTCCTTCTTCAATCAGAAAATTGGTAACTGCAGAGCAGACGTCCCTGCAGCACCAACTAAAGTGAATTTCAAGTCTTAGACCAGTAGTCCAAAAACCATCAGTATCTTTATTCAAGTGAATGCCTTCAAATTCCTTATTTTCGTAAGAATTTTTGCAAGTGTCGTAAGAAACTGGCAAACTCTCGCTTTTATCCGAAACTATGCCTTTAGAACCGAAAAAACCAGTATTTGTGCAGACAGTTCGAGTAATTTTCATGCACTTTATAGCGAAGACATTTATAGGTTGAATTCTGGGGACAAAAATCGTAACATTTTGTTTTTCGGGTTTAGAAATTGAGCCTCCAGGTAAAACACATTTAACGGAGCGGGGTATATTCACTGCATGGCCACTCCTGCTTGTGCCACAAATCTGGAAAACTCGATCACCCGCGGCACATTTTATAGTATACGCGAAGATTAATATAACAAGACATACTTTAGATAGGTTTAGTGAGTTGCGATGTTTAAGCAATATTTGTGATGACAAATTTAGATAATTTGGCTTTACACGCGAAATTTTAGATACGTCAAAAACTTTTAGGCAGGTTTGATGCAATCTACATAAATTAAATAAATTTAAATAAATCGCGAGCAGACATACTTTAAAAATTTTCGGACAGATACGACACAGTTTGCATAATTTAAAAGAGCTTGAATAATTCGCGGACGGAGTTACGTCAAAAAACTGTAGATAAATACGAAACGATTTAAATAATTTAAATAGATTTAAATAGTTCGCTGATTGTACACAAATTTTAGTCAGATTGGTGTCCTCTCTATTTTTTGTCTGCGTTTTCGGCGTCATACTCGTCTTTTCCGACGTCTTCATCGTCGGCGAAAACGTCGTTCTCGCCTTCGGACATTTCCGGGCCCTCCGCATCGGAAATATCTGAGACGAAGAACCAAGGCATGAGAATATTTTTAATAAAAGCATTCTTGAATATTCTTTCGTCAAATATTTTATGCACATCAAGTTTCGCATAAAATTATCTTTCAGAAAATTATAGTTTTGATTTACTTTCTGGTAATTCGCAGTCAAAAATTCGTAACAGATTGGCCTTCTATAAAAAATTTTGTGACTGTCTTTTGTGATCCAAAATTTCCTGCGTTTAGCGCTTGAATAGGCCTCGAAAATGCCATTTTTGCATAATGAAAGGACTTTAGGCGAAAAATAAGAACCGCGAAAATATGTAAGAATGTTATATGCTTTAAATATAATAGATTTAGGAACGACATAAGTTAGACAATAAGCCGCGAATGCATAATGTTTTTTAGAATTTCGAGTATTCTCGAACATATTTCTTTTCTTTGCATACAGATGATACACACAGCAAAATTTGGCAACTAGCGCAATTAAATTTAAGCATAATACGAAATTCATAAATAGTATTGTAAGTAAGTTGCAGACACAAATGACATAAAAAATTTTGAGAATTTTCATGATTAATCCAAAAGTATTTATTTTGGTATGAATTAGAAAATAGAGTAGAGTATACACAAAACTTGTAAGACAATTAGCATTAAGCAGAGAAAAGTTCTCACCTGAATAACGTTCCCAGCGCATGTAGGACGGTGTAGGATCCGGTGAATCTGGCGAATCTTTGATTTTTTCCACGTTGGCTGGTGTCGGGCTGGCCGGTGCTTTCGCTAGGCTAGATCCTTCCGAGCGACGCTTTGTATCGCGTTCTGAGCTCTGCATGCATAAACATGGTGGAAAACGGCGGTATGGACGGCGTTGACTGCGTCGGCGACGGTCGCGTGAAAGTCGGCTGGTCGCGGCTGAAACACAGTCGTCGTTATCGGAACTTGAAGATAAATTGTTGCAGGGGTCTGGGGGCTCTATTCCTATAAGCTGCAATTCATCAACCGGGTCACTGAAACCGCCCCGTTCCCAATAAATTAGTCGACCGTCGACGTAACGAAACATCGCATGTTCCGCTGCCCATTGAACGCGATAACGTTCCCAATTAGCCGCTTCCAGGGCTGCATAGTTGGTATCGGAGTCATCTTCAACTCCGCTATTGGTGTCCAAATCCGAGTCATCGTTTGCTCCGAAAAGGAAACGGATGTCGGCAGTAGGGTCGTCATTCTGCCAATTTACATCGCGTTCAGGCGACTCGAAAGGCAGCGCCACGGGCGATTGGCTTTCTAATTGGACAGGAAAACTCAACAGATTTACATAGCCAGGTTTTATGATTCTTTGGAGCAGGCCTTCATCCTCTATGTCCGTGACTTCAGAATTCATTTGATTTTCGTTTATTTCACCACAATTTTCGTTCAAAATATTATTATTTGTTGGCCTAGAATTTTCCAAAAAATGAACGTTTCTCCGTTGATTTCCAGGGGAAACGGTGTTTTGGAGCTGACTGGGTCGGGGTCCAGGGCTCTGCGGACGCGAGTTAGGCCCCGGACTCTGCATTCTAGGTTCTCTTTCTCTGTTATTTACGTTATACGAACTCTGTCTTGCATTATTCGAGTGATTATAATAGTTACGATTATTTATATTATTTAATGTGTTCCTGTGCTGTCCATTGCTTCTAAAATTATTATTTTGATTTACACTACTGTTCGAGCAGCCATAATTATCGCTATAATATATTATTATTATTACTAAAATTATGGTAATTACCGCTGCAATTTTGTGGACACATAAACGGTGGATGAAAATCGCCGCAACGCCAACATTCAGTCCGATTTTGGCGTTGACGTGTCGCCGTCGGTCTGAAACGGCACGTCTCGGCTGTGTGATTGGTCCTTCGGCAGATTTCGCACCGACGTATGTTGCGCTCCAAAATTCTCTTAATTTCTTCAAGTTTTCGCTCCATAGTTGCTTCTGAAGGTAAGATTGTTAAATTATAATCAGATTTCGGTTCGGGCTGAGTGGGATAATCTTGTATCTGTTCTCTAAATACTTGGCTCTCGGTGTACGTTGCCCGCCTAATAGCGTCGACTAAGGTTCCACACTCTTGATATTTTAGCCCCTCGTAAATTTTCGGTGAAAGACCACGAATAAAAATAGGTTTTATTATACTCTCCCGGCTCTGTTCTGAAAGTTGGGGATAAGCCGATCTTGCAAGCTTTTTTAATCTTTCAGAGAATTCCAGGACGGACTCAGTTTTCCGTTGCTTGGCATCGTACACCATGCCCTGATATATATCGCTATCGCGACCTTCCAAAAACTCAGTTTTAAGTGCATCTACTACGTCATCAAAGGTAGGTCCATGAAGTGTTTCTAGAATACTGTTCATAATTGCTAAAGCCGTTCCGGTGCAGTTAGATTCTAAAAACGCAATTTTATATGCATCATCTGCATTTGAAACGCCTTGGAGAACCATATATTTTTGAAATTTTTTAATCCATTCATGAAAAGATTCACCAAAAGCTCCAGAAAATGGCTTAGGGGGCCTTTGAGTCATTAAAGCACCCAGACGTTGCAAGGGGTCTCCTATCGGACCTGACACATTTGGATCAGCACACTGTTGAATTCTTTCCTCCAAACGTGTCACTTTTTGGACCAGTGGAGTACCAAATTCGTCAAAAGCATTTTTAAAAGCTTGTTCCATTAATTTAGGATCAAATGTCATTTTTCTAGTTACCGCTTTTTGTGACTTTTGAATCAAAAATTCTTTAACGTAAGGTGCAAAGCTTTCAGAAAATTTATTTTCTTGTCCCTGTGTTAATTCACTTCCGTTCCCTGATTCGATTCGTCCTGAGGTACTCGGAGTAAGAGATATAATTTTTTTAAATGAAGCAGACTGCGCACTTGCTGCGGGGGTACTTTGATACCTAGGATACTCAAATGAAGTATGCAAAGTATCCAAAAATGTTTGATGAGCCTTCAGCGTATTTTCTGAGGCTTTTGAGGCTTCTCGATCAGAAAATTCGTCAGAAGAGTCTAAAGCGCTTTTTTGAATAGCTGTTTCACTTTCAGAATCAGAATTTGAATCCGTTTCGACTTTCTTTTACGGTTTTTCCGCTTTTAAGTTTTTTTTTAACCGTTACCCTATCGGAAAATACGTAATATTTGATGGAAATGCTATATTGGGTGTTGAAATCGCCGGCCGGACAATTACAACAGAAAGGAAAAACGAGGTACCTCGACTGACTCGAAATCACGATGAAAAAGTCAGTAAAATTATAATAATTTTTGGGATGTCTCCAAAATATTCAATAAGTCGGCTTTCTCCAGACTAAAATATTTAATAAGTCGGCTTGTTCCAGACTATAAATTAATTTACTTAACGGTTACTCCGTTTATTTTATTATTTTTCGGTTACTCCGAGCTGGATTCTCCAAGCAATCTCCACGGATACTCCGGGGTTAAAATAATTTAAATTCAGTAAAATTTCACTTTTGGAAAGAAAATTTTACTGTCGTGACTTCAAAACGAGTTAACGGTTTTTAAAATAAAAGAAAAGCGAATTTAATCTGAAGCTAAAACGAATTTCTGAAATTTTGAAACTTAGGCCGAAAGTCCGATTTAGGCCGAAGGTTTGATCCTACTTTCTGCGCCACGTTATGTCACGACCGCGCTTAGACCCTTCTTAATTTTACACTTTATAAGATTATTATTAATATTTCCTTAGCGCACTTTGATAATCTTAGCGCGCTTTTCCTACTTCACACTTTATACCTCTAATATCTTTGTACTTACGTGTGTGTGTAAAGCTTTAAATAGAGAAGCTAGAAATTCGGAGTTGTATTATTTAAAATAATATACAAAAACTCACGTTTTCAAATTTGACGAGTACGACGAAATCGAAAGAAAATAGGACTGCGATATCTAGCTTGACTTCTAATAGGTTAAGGGATAAATTTGACGATGACGGATGTCGAAAGTAGATTGAGTTGAAAATTGGTAAAGCCGCTGAGCGTTCGAAAACAACGGTAAAAACTGAGCCATCTTGCCGATTTAATCCGAATTTTATAGTTTTCCGCAGCCACACAGTCTGGTGAGTAAAAGGGATTAAGCTAAAGCTTAATCCTATTTGGTCGGAGGGAAGTCACTTTGCTTGCTTTACTTTTTGATATATTTTGTGTGGAGTTCGCTTGTATTTTATATGCATTGCTATGATATAAACATTGCCCTTTTGACCTCTTTTAACCTCGCCGCTTCCGCCATACTTTCTATGTTCCTTTTAGTCTTGCCGCTTTTTGTATCTATTACATTGGCGTGCATTTTGCAATGTTAATGGATTTTACGCATAGTTACGTGCTAAAAGTTTCATATCTTTCAGCACACCTCATTTGTTAATTTATATATTATTTTGTTGAATTTGTGTATAAACAGCGGATTTAGACTGGGTTCAGTTTTTAGTTACCAGCCGCTCTGTCTGGCTTCCAAATCGCTTAGATCAACTTTAAAGTTGGTCTGGGAATCTTTTCTTAATCCCTATTTTGAAGCCTTTTCGTCTATGATTCGCATAACGTTACCTTATATTCGCTTAATCATCTCAGCTAAACTACGATACATAAAATACGAGTATACATGAACAATTCTTACCTATTTATAGTAAAGCGGAAACTTACTACAATAAATTATACGTTAATTTTACATTAACGTAGTCTAAATAATTTGCGAAATTAACGCGTAACTATAACAATGAGTTTTTTAATATACAATAGTGATCAATATACAGCGTTACTTGACAGATCGAATCAGCAGGCATAGTCCACGCTAGTGCTTCTAGTTGATGCGAGCCTGCTATGAGGTCCAATGATAACTGAGGAGGCGGATCGCATGCCCTTATGTCAATAACGAATTGAAGATTTCTGGTTCGGAAATGAATATTCATAACTTTGCGAATATTGTACCTTTTTCGGACGTGGTGTAACAACACTCACTACAAAGACTAGCATTTTAAAAAATGCCATTCTATCATACTTGATGGTCGATTTATGACAAGCTGAATGCGCGAATTCCATCCGCCTGTTGCATGATATGCTGGGGGACGAGAAAGAATTATGCCACCAGAAATTTCATTGAAGAACCCTTCCTTCCTATGTAGCTACAGTGATCTCTAAATAATCTACAGTAAGTAGGGAGATAGAGTTACTGTAGCCTCGGAAATGATTAGCTGGAAAAGTTCTCGGATAAATGAATCAGACTATACTTACCCGCAAAATTTTATTAAAATCTGAGATGGTCGAACGGATACGACTCATGTCGTGCGTGACTTACAACGCTTTTTCACACGTAGCAGTAGTTGCCGAGTTTTGTCGAGTCAAAGTGCCTTTGCTGTGCTTTTATGAAGATCATTCAGCTCTTTGGAAGAGTGGGTGCTTTTTTAAGAAGTTGATAAATTAGCAGTCCAGAGCTTCAGCGTATCTTCATCTTTACGAACATGTCATTATTCTCAATTTAAAACGAAAAATTTTTAAAATTTTTACAAGGTTAAAGTATGAATACAGAGAGGAAAACTATTTTACACAAGTGCAAAACTCTTAGGTGTAAACCTGTGTGCAAAGTTATATCGGAAGCTAAGATAATGTCATTGAAACGTTTAGTCTGATTCCTGTCTCCAGTGGACCATATTTAACGAATCCTGCACATCAGCAGGAACACAAATGGCTACATAAATAACTTCCAGATGAAATGCAGGTACATACATACATACAAGTAGTTATACGTATTACCCTGGGGAGCAACGTTATAACATAGCCCATGTTATAAGATAGCCAGCACGTCACAAGGCGGTACCTGTGTTGATAGGACCGAGAGTAGGAGCCGAGGGGGCAGGGAGCAGCCTTAGGGAGCAACCCTAGGGGATTGGTTTAGGGTTTAGGAAGCAGCCTTGGGGAGCAGCCTTAGGGAGTGCAAGAAGTTGGGGTCAGGGAGCAGCCCTGGGGAGCAACGTTATAACATAGCCTATGTTATAAGATAGCCAGCACGTCACAACGCGGTACCTGTGTTGATAGGACCGAGAGTAGGAGCCGAGGGGGCAGGGAGCAGCTCTTAGGGAGCAACCCTAGGGATTGGTTTAGGGTTCAGGAAGCAGCCTTGGGGAGCAGCCTTAGGGAGTGCAAGAAGTTGGGGTTAGGGAGCAGCCCTAGCGAAGAGCCGCGGGGGCAGGGAGCAGCCGTGGGGGTCAGGGAGCCTTGGGGAGCAGCCTTAGGGATTGCAAGAAGTTGGGGTCAGGGAGCAGCCCTGGGGAGCAGCCTTAGGGAGCAGGGAGCAGCCGTGGGGGTCAGGGAGCCTTGGGGAGCAGCCTTAGGGAGTGCAAGAAGTTGGGCTCAGGGAGCAGCCCTGGGGAGCAGCCTTAGGGAGTGCAAGAAGTTGGGGACAGGGAGCAGCCCTGGGGAGCAACGTTATAACATAGCCCATGTTATAAGATAGGCAGCTCTTGAATAAAGCATAGCCAGCACGTCACAATGCGGTACCTGTGTTGATAGGACCGAGAGTAGGAGCCGAGGGGTAGGGAGCAGCCCTAGCGAAGAGCCGCGGGGGCAGGGAGCAGCCGTGGGGGTCAGGGAGCCTTGGGGAGCAGCCTTAGGGAGTGCAAGAAGTTGGGGTCAGGGAGCAGCCCTGGGGAGCAACGTTATAACATGGCCCATTTTATAAGATAGGCAGCTCTTGAATAAAGCATAGCCAGCACGTCACAACGCGGTACCTGTGTTGATAGGACCGAGAGTAGGAGCCGAGGGGTAGGGAGCAGCCCTAGCGAAGAGCCGCGGGGGCAGGGAGCAGCCGTGGGGGTCAGGGAGCCTTGGGGAGCAGCCTTAGGGAGTGCAAGAAGCTGGGGTCAGGGAGCAGCCCTGGGAGCAACGTTATAACATGGCCCATGTTATAAGATAGGCAGCTCTTGAATAAAGCATAGCCAGCACGTCACAACGCGGTACCTGTGTTGATAGAACCGAGAGTAGGAGCCGAGGGGTCGGGAGCAGCCCTAGCAAAGAGCCGCGGGGGCAGGGAGCAGCCGTGGGGGTCAGGAAGCCTTGGGGAGCAGCCTTAGGGAGTGCAAGAAGTTGGGGTCAGGGAGCAGCCCTGGGGAGCAGCCTTAGGGAGTGCAAGAAGTTGGGGTCAGGAAGCAGCCCTGGGGAGCAGCCTTAGGGAGCAGCCGTGGGAAAATGCAGGCAGCCATGGGGATGGGGTCCCCCTCCCGCGCCCCTAGAAGACCGACCAGTGCCAACCGCCGGAATGACAGTGTTTATACTTTAAATATTTTGTTTTTCAGGTTTTAATGGAAAAAATCATCTTTCACCTTACTAGCTTTACACTACTTTTTGCAATAAAAAAGTTATAAAATAGCCTAAGTAGGAAATGATTTTAGAGTAAGTGTATGCCAGGCTAATCAGTGTAGTGAATGTAAACTATACATTTTTCATCAAAAATAGCGTAAAAGTTTTGCTTTGATGTTCTGCAGATAGGGCGCGCAAGCAGTTTCGCTAATTACCTTTATAAACGTGTGAGAGAAAATCTTTATTTATAGTCTAGGTCCATGGCCCGCTGCGCTTGTAATCACTGAGCAGGGAGGCCGTCGCTCTAGACTAAAAGTTCAACCCCCAACTTTCAAGCCGTTTTTCTCCAAAAATGCTTCAATTTTTGCTTCTTTTTCTTAGAAGACGGTGAAAAGAATGGTGTTTTAATCGGACGGAGCATAATTGTACAGTCTTAACAAGCGTTCACCTTCAGCCAGTTTCGAAACTTTACAGTACTGCGCGCCAAAATATCGAAATGTAACGAATTTGTAATAATGTACAGTTCGTAGTAAGTCATTGAAAAACAATCGGAAATTCGACACGTGCATAAATCGTAAATTGAACGAACAAAAACTGATTTTCAACTGCGAATTTTTGAAATTTTCGACGATTTCCTGAAAAATAATTCGCCGAATGTCCTCACTCGTTTCGCCGGCAAATTCGACAGTCAGTTCAGTTATTTGTTGCATCGAGCGCACAATATGGGTCATTAGTCCAGGGTAATTACCATTCGACCGGATTCATTTCAAAATCAGATGACAGGGGTCGAAAAACGGGGCGCAGTCTTCAAGTTCATTTAAACTTCCGTGAAAAATCAGTTCTTTTATTGGGAAGTGGTCGCAGCCGGTTAAGCGAATATCGTCGATATTGGGGAGCCAGAGGCTTTTATTTTCGGCGGATCGGTCCAAAAAGAGCGCACAATACGGGCACGGTCAATGAAGACGATTGATCCGGCTTTAATATGAAAGAAATAAATAAAAACAATAATAATAATAATAATAATAAATAATAATAACAATAATAATAATGATAATAATAATGATAATAATAATAATAATAATAACTTAACATTTAATGTTATGTACGAGTATTTACTGAAATAACCCTAAACAAAAGTCGGAATTTATCTTTTTGTTAAATAAACGGTCAAAAATTTTCCAGAAAATGTCATTTTTTGTAAACTTTAAGTAGACCACTCTTAACTCACATTCAAGTTTTAGCGTTCCAGGATTAATCTCCTGCAGCAGCTGTAAGATTCGATCGTTGTTTCGCCATTTATTAGGACAGACGGTTGACCTTTAAATCGTCAAATGGGCGAGCGTCCATTTGGGGGCGTTGGCAATTCGCTACTACGATTTCCGGCGCAGCCGTAATGGGCAAACTCACGCCTTTCAAGTGAAGCATGACGTTTGGGGCGATTGGCCATTGTTGGCCGGCAATAAGTATGGACCATCGAGGGCATACGCGTTTGCAGATCGAAAGGATTCAGAGATGAAAAAACGCGTGTTAAAATTTCGGCCGGGATGTGATCCATTTTGAAAAAGCTTGAGAAATTGCCGGCCGGACTGGATATTTTTACGCCTTTTTAGTATGAAAACAAGAATCGAAAATGGAATTTTAGAATGAAAAGCATTTGATTATCTACTTCCTGAAAACGATAGAAATATAAAAACTACTCACCTCCTGAAAATGAAAATATTCAATTTCTGAAAATGATAACAATTATTCAGGTACTGATGAAGAGAAACACTTACCTCCTGAAAATGATAAAATACTTTACCGAAAAACGTCTATGTATACAAAAATAGTCAAATACATACCATCTGAAAAGGTAAAAATTCAAATGATAATAATAATAATAATAATAATAATAATAATAATAATAATAATAATAATAATAATAATAATAATAATAATAATAATAATAATATGGATATTAACATAGATACTATAGCACGTTACAATAAAATTTTAGAGACTTACTTTTCCTGAAAGCATGAAAAAAACATGTGAATATTATATTAATTCAGTCAAAAACTTACCTCCTGAAAATGGAAAACTTACCTCCTAAAAAATATTTATTTATACAATAATCATCTGAAATGTAAAATGCATATACTGTAATAATAATAATAACAATAGCATACTCTGAAAACGTAGGATTCTCAAAAAGACAAAACTTACCTTTCAGCCTGCTTACCTCAGGCTGCTCTAGTATTATTTTTTTGCCGATTTTATCTTTTTTTACTTTTTTGGCCTATTTTATCCATTTTTTAACGTTTTCTGCCAATTCATATCATTTTTTATCGGCATAGGCATCGGCATCATCAAATTTCGAACGCGCATAAACAAAAACAAATGAAAAATACATAAAACAAAAAATACATGAAATACAAAAAATATCCTACAGCCCGAAGGCATAGAAATGCTCAATGAAAAAATTAATAGCCGTATGGCACGGTCATGAAATTTTCACAAATTACACGCTTATTATATACGACCTTATAGTCTTTTGCACACGTTTTAGTTATAACATTCCGTTCATGGTCGCGCAAAATACGTTTTTCTACAATAGTTTTTACGAAATTATTATTGTACAAGCAATATTCGAAAACCATTTCGCGTAACAGCTCAAAATTTACAGATTTTTTGTTTTCGTAATTGAGGCTTATACCCCGGACCTTATTAATTTCGGCAACGAGTTTGCCGGTGGCGTCAACGACACGATAGCCGTAATTTTTTGGGCCTCCGCCCACGAATTCGTCAATGTACGCGTTTTCGCCGTACGTTTTGAGTTCATTCGTCATTTCGCCGAGGTAGCATCCTGTCGGCACGGTATAGTCTGCGCCTTTACACATTGACATGTTCTCACAAGACAGATATTTGCTGAATTTCACAGATTTTTGCCTAGAATTACACAGAAACAACAATAATTTTGTCCTTCAGTGCTTTGAAGATATTCCCCTAGAACTTAATGTTTAAGTAATGAAATTGTTTGTGCGGAAAGTAGAAGTTTTGGAAAGCGTAAGTTTAGCTCTGGAGCAAATAATGTTAGCATATACTGCAAAAAATCCTATAAGACGGCTTGTCATGACAAACATGCACGTTTCCAACCCTTCAAGAGAAACGGCCAATTTTACATTATTTACCGGCCAGCTGCCAAGACGGCTGGTTTTTGCTTGTGTCGAAGGAAGTGCATTTCGAGGCAGTTTATCAAAATCGCCATTTAATTTCAGCCCATTTAGTGTTTATGATGTAAGAGTGACATGCGGAGGGCAAACTCATTCACTAAATGTATCATTCAAGCATAATAAGTTTATTCAGGGATTCAATCAGATGTACGATGCACTTGATATTGGTCATGATAATAAAGGCAATTTCATTAGCCGTAATGAGTTTAAGACGAGTCATTGCTTCTTTGTGTTTGACCTGACGCCCGATGCAGATGATAGTGGGCATTGGGATCTAGTGCGTGAAGGAACAACAAGTATAAATGTCAAGTTTGCGGATGATTTACCAGACTCTGGAGTAGAAATTATTATATATGCCAAATTCGATAATCTGATTATGATTGAAAAAAATCGCAATACATTTCACGATTACAACGCATGAAAATGAACACTCTTGAAATACTGAAAATTCTAGGCACTGATCCTGGTGTAAAGAGAATTTTACTGGGCGTCTTCCCTATTGATCGCCTTCCACCTATACCCCACTACCCTGCCACACTAATAGTCAATTCGGATTTTAGTAATGAGCCGGAGTCACACTGGGTCGCCATGTTTTTCAGTCATAAGGCGCACTGTGATTACTTTGATAGCTATGGCCAGCAACCTTTTGAGCTCAGAGAATATATTGAGAAAAATGCTTCATCATACACGTATAATAATATGAGAGTTCAGGGACTTTTCTCTACATCATGCGGTCATATGTGTATCTACTTTCTACATTTTCGTGCAAAAGGCGTTTCATTCAAAAGAATTGTAAAATCTATGCACACGCCTGAAATCTATAAATACTTTGAGAAAATGTAAAGGACACAAACATGGATCCTAAACAGTTTTACATGACGCTTACGAGCAATTCTCAAGAATCAAATACCGCATCTACTTTTATTACAAAGCTGCCTAGACATATTGTGCTTAAAGGCGAGTGGGAAGTAGGGCTGGCCAAAATAATCTATGCAAACACTTGGCATAATATAGCCGAAGATCAGAACATGATACAGTTTTATGATTTGAAAAATAACACGCGAATAAAAATGCTGATTCCTCGAGCCAGGTACTTGACTATACACGATCTTGTGAAAACCATAAAAAGTGGTTTAAAACAGTGAGTCTGAAAGAAAAAGTCAAGTATACAGAATATCTTGGCTTAAAGTATGATGAAAACAAGAAGTTTTGTCATTTGATTATCAATACTGAATATATTCGAAGTGTAAAGTTGACCAAACATTTAATGTATATGCTGGGGTTTCTAGAAAGTCAACTTGATAACATCAATTACACTATTGTGCAAGAAATAAGTATAACTGCCCATCATTCTCCTGATATGCTAGGTGGAATGCATAATTTTTACGTATATTGTGATATAGTTGAGCCTCAAATTGTTGGAAACGTTTTTGCACCCCTCTTGCAAGTCGTAAATATTGAAGGAAAGTACATGGACATTGTGAATCATTCATATATTACCCCGCATTATATACCTGTGCTGAAAAAATTCTTCAATACTATTGAAATTAACGTTAAAACTGATCAAAGTCAGTCAGTTCCTTTTGAATTTTGCAAAACCATTGTTAAGTTGCATTTTAAACTAACAAATTAATAGATACTGTGTACAGGGATACTGTGTACAGGGGTAGCAAGAGCGGACCCCTGCTTCATATTTGTTAATTTTTTATCACTAAAACATGTGATGTATGCCCACAGAAATATTCTTATCACTAATTCTTATCACTGCGGGCGGCGGCGGCTCCCAGGGGCTCCCATAACACGTCAAATGTGTTTAAGCTTGTTTAACTCGTTAAGTTTATTTTAATTATTTTAATTAATCGTTAATTTTTCATTTTGTGCGCCCAATAACACGTCACAATGTGTTTTTATCGTTTTGCCTATCTTATAACATGGGCTATCTTATAGCATAGGGGACGCCAGTTCCTTCCCAAGGCCCCTGCCTTATGTATAGCACACCTCCATCACTCAGCAAATACGTTTTGAACACGTCACAATGCGTTTAGAACACGTCACAATGCGTTTTCCCATTTTGCTATCTTATAACATGGGCTATGTTATAATGTTGCACCCCAAAGCTGCTCCCTGACCCCAACTTCTTGCACTCCCTAAGGCTGCTCCTCAAGGCTGCTTCTTAAACCCTAAACCAATCCCCTAGGGTTGCTCCCTAAGGCTGCTCCCTGCCCCTCGGCTCCTACTCTCGGTCCTATCAACACAGGTACCGCGTTGTGACGTGCTGGCTATCTTATAACATAGGCTATGTTATAACGTTGCTCCCCAGGGCTGCTCCCTGACCCCAACTTCTTGCACTCCCTAAGGCTGCTCCCCAAGGCTGCTTCCTAAACCCTAAACCAATCCCCTAGGGTTGCTCCCTAAGGCTGCTCCCTGCCCCCTCGGCTCCTACTCTCGGTCCTATCAACACAGGTACCGCGTTGTGACGTGCTGGCTATCTTATAACATGGGCTATGATATAACGTTGCTCCCCAGGGCTGCTCCCTGACTCCAACTTCTTGCACTCCCTAAGGCTGCTCCCCAAGGCTGCTTCCAAAACCCTAAACCAATCCCCTAGGGTTGCTCCCTAAGGCTGCTCCCTGCCCCTCGGCTCCTACTCTCGGTCCTATCAACACAGGTACCGCGTTGTGACGTGCTGGCTATCTTATAACATGGGCTATGTTATAACGTTGCTGCCCAGGGTAATACGTATAACTACTCATACATAGTACATAAACTCTATTTTGCATATTACAAAACTTTATATGGCCCATATTTATTGTTTTTAATATCAATAGTCATCGCATACTCTTGTGCTTGATGAAATAATAATAAATGTTTACACGAAGGGCATTGCTTCCCGAATCACGTTCTAGCTCTCAGAATGATTCCATGCATAATGTCAAGAACGGAATATAAACAATTATAAGATTAGTAGGAGCGAAATATACGATTTTTGGAAAAGTATTACGCTGTCTTAATTTAATAATGTAATTTTGTTTTTTTAATTTTGTAATGTTGTCTTCATTGCAAAATGATTTGCTTAGTGGTGTAAAGCAATAAATCAATGAATATATAGGATCGACATGTTTATACTCTGCTGGATTTATTTATGAAAATTACGTACTGTACAGAAAAGAAAATTGCTGGATACAGTGTTGCCAGCCAACAGGGTTTCCGCCGTGCTAGCCAGCACAGTTTTTTCCCATCGATTTGGCTGACATTATAGACCAGACCCAAAATTTTTTTCCACTTTTTCCAACCTTTCCCGCGTTTTTATGAGGTCTACAAACGTTAAAAATAGAGCGCCTGTGCTGAAAAATCAGTGTTTTTCAAGTAGAAAATCCTATGTACACATGCAATAGCGGTGTTTGATGCACTTTTTGTATGAATATTTCGCGCTCTACTAGAAATATAACAATTAGTATAGGTACGTTATTTCTGTTGAAACTTGAATTTCCTTCCTTCAGTAAAGCATTTTAGCCAATTCTGAAGTCGCTTTTGACAATAAAAACTATAATTGGCTGAACTTAAGAATATGGTACTTTCAGAAAAGGAGCGAAACGAATATGGAATGCCAAATTTTTTTGCCAAAATGGTAGAACATGATAAATTGAAGCGCGGAAAAAAATTGGAGTAACTTAAGAATATGGTACTTTAAGAATACTAAGAAATAAACTTCAGAAAAGCGAATTTTTTCGCTCAGTACTTAAAACATGTTGAAAGAAAGCGCGGAAAAAAATTTCATCCGTCTATGATCAATATTACAAAAGCTATGGGTTTCGTTAATTAGCCTCTTCTTGACCTAAGCAAGCATCTTCTCGACCTAAGTAATCGAAGATTCAAACAGCTGAATGCAGAATCACATGCAGATACCCAAGTTACGTCGACCTAAGCATCTATACATCGACCTAAGCATCTGTACATCAACCTAAGCATCTACACATCGACCTAAGCATCTATACATCGATCTAAGCATCTATACATCAACCTAAGCATCTATACATCGACCTGAGCGGGAGCGACCTCGACCTAAGCAGCTTAAAACACCTTTTCAGATATACTAAGCCTAAGCCTGAGTATAATAGAAGCAGAAACTTAGATTTTTGTATATCTTGTCAAGTAAAACCGAAAAAAACATGCAAAAAAATATGGGAATTTTTTTTATTTTTTTAAAATTTCAAACAGCTTTTCGCGCCTTTTTTCTTTCTCCTCCTTCATTCTATGCTTTCTCACGTAATTTCAGCCCATATTATTTATTTCTTACAAATCTGTAAGTCCGTGGATCGAGCCGTTTAATTGTCCCACTCAACACTCATGTAGAGAGTTGCCGGCAATTTTGCAAGTATGGCTCAGATTTCCACCAAATTTTTTTTCCGCGCTTCAATTTATCATGTTCTATCATTTCAGCAAAAAAGTTTTGGCATTCCATATTCGTTTTGCTCCTTTTCTAAAAGTACCATATTCTTAAGTTTAGCCAAAAAATTTGATGGACATCAGAGCCATACTTGTGAAATTGCAGGCAACTCTCTATGTGAATGTTGGGTGGGACGATTAAACGGCTCGATCCAAGGACTTACACTTTTCTCAGAAACAAATAATATGGGCTGAAATTACGTGAGGAAGCATAGCAATGAAGGAGAAGAAAGGAAAAAGGCGCGGAACGCTGTTTGAAATTTCAAAAAAATTAAAAAATTTTTTATTTTTTTTGCATGTTTTTTTCGGTTTTATTGACAAGATTTACAAAAATCTAAGTTTTTGCTTCTATTATACTCAGGCTTAGGCTTTGTATATCTGAAAAGGTGTTTTAGGTCGAGGTCGCTCCCGCTCAGGTCAATGTGTAGATGCTTAGGTCGATGTATAGATGCTTAGATCGATGTATAGATGCTTAGGTCGATGTATAGATGCTTAGGTCGATGTATAGATGCTTAGGTCGATGTGAAGATGCTTAGGTCGATGTATAGATGCCTAGATCGACGTAAATTGGGTATCTGCATTAGGGATGTTCCGGTTCCAGGTGTTTCAAAAAAATCGCTTCTGGTTCCGGTTCCGGTTCTTGGGAAACAAGAATTTTGGTTCGTTCGGTTCGGTTCGGTTCTGCGTAGTTGGCCGGTTCTGGTTCGGTTCTTCAACTAGAGAACTGTCGGTTCCGGTTCCGGTTCTCGGTTCCTGTGTTAAAGTATGTACGCTCTTGATAGCCTGACTTCACCGGAACATATGACGATGTAATCAAAAGATAAATTATTCAGGAAGTCGTTTCAATCTGGCAACTGCATGTTCAAATAAGTTTTACGTCTAGTTGACAATTTACTTATAAATCACTGAATATTATCTATGTTTCTTAATTGGAAGCTTATACGAAATCGAAATGCTTAATTCATGACAAAGATCTGCTGCAATGGTGGAAAGAGAAGTCAAAGAATTTGCCGATTCTTGCGTTTATAGCTAAGCAGTATCTTGTAGCCAGTGGCGGATCTAGGATTTTCCTAAGGGGGCAGTATCCCAACTTTTCCAAAAACAGTCAAAAATAGGTCCAAAAATTTGCTCTTAACGCGCAAAACAGTGTTTGTTTCGGCGTTTTACAATGTATACTTTTATATTAAATCACTTTTGACGCAATATTTTTTCTTAAAATTTTAAAATTTTCGATAATTTTGTGCTAAAAATCACTAAAATTCTTTGACTTTATCAGAATTCTGGCGCATGCAGTTTTTTTTGTACAAGGTCCGTTTCACATGTACAAGGATGATCCCCAAAAGTCTTTGTACATTGTGTACACACAAATTTTTGGGTACTATAATATGGTACAGTAGCGATTTTAGTGTGGTAAAAACAGAGTTGTTCGACTTTTGGTAGTGTATTTTAGCTAATTTATGGCTCTCTAAGGCAAAAATCACTAAGAATCGTCTTAAAACGGCGCAAAGCGCCTAAAAATTTGACATTTTTTCCTCTAGAAATGCAGTTTCTGCCATTATAAAGATAAATAGAGCACACAATCAGTCATTTCAATGCGAAGCGCCGTAAATTTTCTGCGAATTCTAGACCTTTTTTGTAATTTTACCATGGCGCGAAGCGCCGGAAAATCTGTGAGATTAAGACGGATAGACGTCTAGAAGCATGATTTACAGCTTGATTCACTGTATTTATAGCATTTGATGCGAAACATCGAAATTTTCAATTGAAAATAGAAGAAAACTATGCAAGAATGGCTGTTTCTGCTGCTAAAATTGTTTTGAAACCTACATGAACAGAAAATGGCTTCCTGGTGGTGAAGAAAGTAAATTAATGTCATTAATAGGTATCATCCAGCGCGTAGCGCCGAAAAAATTTGAGAAATTATGGTCACTGAGTGCCAAAAAATAATTGAAAATTGTATATCCATTTTCTATCTCGCCAAATATTTTCGGCAAATGGGTGGCGGCCCCCCCCCGCCCCCTTAGGTTTGCCTCTGCTTGCAGCGCCAGCCACAAGCGTTCCATTGGAACAGCTGTTCAGTTGCACTGGAATCATTCACGACCCTCTCAGAAACAGGCTACATGGCGAAAAATCAGAACGACTGTTATTTTTAAAATATAATTTACCCGGAACAATACCAAGTTTTAGTCTGTAAACATTTGGGTAATAAAAGATTGAATTGCTGCTTCATGTCTTCAGTAAATTTCATGAAGTTCGATTTTTAACTCTAACTTTAAAAAACCGAGAACCGACTCCGAAAACATCGGTTCCGGTTCCGGTTCCAGTTCTTAGAAAATCAAAAAATTGGTTCCGGTTCCGGTTCCGGTTCTTAGAATATCAAAAAATCGGTTCTCGGTTCCGGTTCCAAAAAAATGGTCGGTTCCAGCCGGTTTCCGTTCCGGTTCTGGTTAACCGGCACATCCCTAATCTGCATGTGATTCTGCATTCAGCTGTTTGAATCTTCAAATACTTAGGTCGAGAAGATGCTTGCCTAGGTCGAGGAGAGGCTAATTAATGAAACCCATAGCTTTTGTAATATTGATCATAGACGGATGAAATTTTTTCCGCGCTTTCTTTCAACATGTTTTAAGTACTGAGCAAAAAAATTCGCTTTTCTGAAGTTTATTTCTTAGTATTCTAAAAGTACCATATTCTTAAGTTACTCCAGAGATTAATAACAAGTAAGAATTAAATCAATCGAAAAATTTTTGACGTTCTACCTCTCTAAAACACATTTTTTGGATTACAAAAACTAACGAAATCCGTGCAGAAGATAAGGATTTTCAATCGTAGTGAAGTTCTAGATCAGATCATCGATAAAAATGCTGCAATTGGCGCGGCGCAGCGTAAAGATGAATAACAAGTAAGAATTAAATCAATCGAAAAATTTTTGACGTTCTATCTCTCTAAAACGCATTTTTGCATCACAAAAACTAACCAAATCCGTGCAGAAGATAAGGATTTTCAATTGTAGTGAAGTTGTAGATCAGATTGTCGATAAAAATGCTGCGATTGGCGTGGTGCGACTTAAAGATTAATAACAAGTAATGATTAAATCAAGTTGGCGCGAAGCGCCGAAATTTTTTTGAAGTTTTACCACTCTAAAACACAATTTTAACATTACAAAAATTTTCCACAAATGCCAACCAAGTCCAAGAATTTTAAAAGTATCATATTCTTAAGTTACTCCAGAGATTAATAACAAGTAAGAATAAGATCAATCGAAAAATTTTTGACCTTCTACCTCTCTAAAACACATTTTTGGATTACAAAACTAATTGTATATCCATTCTCTATCTCGCCAAATATTTTTGGCAAATGGGGGCGGCCCCCCCGCCCCCTTAGACTCGCCATTGCTTGCAGCGCCAGCCACAAGCGTTCCATTGGAACAGCTGTTCAGTTGCGTTGGAATCATTTACGACCCTCTCAGAAACAGGCTACATGGCGAAAAATCAGAACGACTCTTATTTTTAAAATATAATTTACCTGGAGCAATACTAAGTTTTAGTCTGTAAACATTTGGGTAATAAAAGATTGAATTGCTGCTTCATGTCTTCACTAAATTTCACGAAGTTCGATTTTTAACTAACTTTAAAAAACCGAGAACCATTTCCAAAAAACATCGGTTCCGGTTCCGGTTCTTAGAAAATCAAAAAATCGGTTCCGGTTCCAGTTCCGGTTCTTAGAATATCAAAAAATCGGTTCTCGGTTCTGGTTCCGGTTCCAAAAAATGGTCAGTTCCAGCCAGTTCCGGTTCCGGTTCTGGTTAACCGGCACATCCCTAATCTGCATGTGATTCTGCATTTCTGCATGTGATTCTGCATTCAGCTGTTTGAATCTTCAAATACTTAGGTCGAGAAGATGCTTGCTCAGGTCGAGAAGAGGCTAATTAATGAAACCCATAGATTTTGTAATATTGATCATAGACGGATGAAATTTTTACCGCACTTTCTTTCAACATGTTTTAAGTACTGAGCGAAAAAATTCGCTTTTCTGAAGTTTATTTCTTAGTATTCTAAAAGTACCACATTCTTAAGTTACTCCAGAGATTAATAACAAGTAAGAATTAAATCAATCAAAAATTTTTTGACGTTCTACCTCTCTACAACACATTTTTGGATTACAAAAACTAATTGTATATCCATTCTCTATCTTGCCAAATATTTTCGGCAAATGGGGGGGCGGCCCCTCGCCCCCTTAGATTCGCCCCTGCTTGCAGCGCCAGCCACAAGCGTTCCATTGGAACAGCTGTTCAGTTGCGCTGGAATCATTTACGACCCTCTCAGAAACAGGCTACATGGCAAAAAATCAGAACGACTGTTATTTTTAAAATATAATTTACCCGGAACAATACTAAGTTTTAGTCTGTAAACATTTGGGTAATAAAAGATTGACTTGCTGCTTCATGTGTTCACTAAATTTCATGAAGTTCGATTTTTAACTCTAACTTCAAAAACCGAGAACCGACTCCAAAAAACATTGGTTCCGGTTCCGGTTCCGGTTCTTAGAAAATCAAAAAATTGGTTCCGGTTCCGGTTCTTAAAATATTAAAAAATCGGTTCTCGGTTCCGGTTCTAAAAAATGGTCAGTTCCAGCCGGTTCCGGTTCCAGTTAACTGGCACATCCCTAATCTGCATGTGATTCTGCATTCAGCTGTTTGAATCTTTAAATACTTAGGTCGAGAAGATGCTTGCTTAGGTCGAGAAGAGGCTAATTAATGAAACCCATAGCTTTTGTAATATTGATCATAGATGGATGAAATTTTTTCCGCACTTTCTTCCAACATGTTTTAAGTACTGAGCGAAAAATTCGCTTTTCTGAAGTTTATTTCTTAGTATCCTTAAAAGTGCCATATTCTTAAGTTACTCCAGGGATTAATAACAAGTAAGAATTAAATCAATTGAAAAATTTTTGACGTTCTACCTCTCTAAAACACATTTTTGGATTACAAAAACTAATTGTATATCCATTCTCTATCTCACCAAATATTTTCGGCAAAGGGGGGCGGCCCCCCGCCCTTAGATTCGCCCCTGCTTGCAGCGCCAGCCACAAGCGTTCCATCGGAGCAGCTGTTCAGTTGCTGTTCAGTTGTTCCATTGGAACAGCTGTTCAGTTCTATTTATGTGCATGAATAGGTACCTACTTAAAAAGGCATTAACTTTCCGAAATCATTAGTCAGTTAGGAATTTTCATGACAATTTTATTATTATACCACTTGTTGGTCACCCGGAACTGTCGGCCACCCGTTACAGTCGGCCACCCAGGACTGTCGGCCACCCAGTATAGCCGGCCACATGGGACTGTCGGCCAGACGGGAATTTTTTGATTGACAGATCTATTCTTAAAACCAATCGTCGGTCACTTGGGACTGTTGGTCACCCGGGACTGTCAGTCACCCGGGACTGTCAGTCACCCGGTACTGTCAGTCACTCGGGACTGTCAGTCACCCGGGACACAATCTGGAAGTTTTGAGCACACATGGGCGTGGGGGGCGGGGGGTCTGGACCCCCCCCCCAGAAACCAAAAGACCCCCCCCAGAAATCAATTTTTGAAAATTTTTTCGTTTTTTTCGCAATTTTTTGATGCCAATGGATAGTGCTTGATGAGAAACGTCGAAAAATGGTGTTTTTATCGCCATATCACCATTTTTAAGGCCATTTTTTGACCCTCAAAAAAATCTTGGACCCCCCAGAATTTTCTTGCTGCCCACGTATGGTTTTGAGTCTGGACCAATTCAAATAGACAAAAATAGAATCTGAAATCTAAACAAAACATCCCTCCATTGAATCCGGAAGAAACTGGCCAGGTATTAAAATTAAAAATTTTTTCGTTTCTTCTTGATTTTTTGATGTCAATAGATAATTCGATGAGAAACATCAAAGATGGTGTTTTTACCCTAACTATTAATATTTGTAACACTTTGACCATCTGAAAATTTTTGGACTCCTTAAGACCATACCTGGGAGTGGTGGGGTTTGGGGGGTATGCACCCACAGAAACAAAAATCCCCCTCTTCAGAGACCAAAATGCCCCCCCCCCCGCAGAATTCAATTTTTGAAATCTTTTTTGTTTCTTTTTTCGCAATTTTTTTGATGCCAATGGTTAGTGCTCGATGGGAAATGTTGAAAAATGATGTTTTTTCACCATACCACCATTTTTAAGACCATTTTTTCACCTTTGAAAAATCTTGCACCCCCATCTCCTAAAATTTTGGTGCCGCCCACCTGTGCTTAAGACTCCCCATTAGAATTCATGGTCCGTTTCACACAGATTTCAGCGTATATTCCAAGAATTTTGTATGAAGCTCAGCCAACAGCTCAAAGTAATTACTGAACAATTGAATGCATTTACTTCAATCTGTCAGCTTTCTGTCATTGAATAATTTTGTGGTTCACGCCCAAATATACGTGAAACAGAAAACACAACTATATAAGTATATTATAGTTTAATTGTATCCTCAGCATATGGACATTAATCGTTAACATGCTTATTATCGAGTTTCCAATTCATACTTTCATTGTAAGCTATCACAACAGATAGACACGCTAATTACACTAAGCAATCACCAAAGCTTTCCAAACTCGAATTGGAAATGTACTTACTCGTACAAAGGTAGGTGCATGTGTATTATTAAATAGGAGCGCAGAAACTTAGCAATAAATTTATTTGACAAGTTTGAATCAGTTGCGCGTCATTTCATCAAAATTTTATATTGTCCTAAGTTAGCCGCTTATTTTTTTGTTTTCTTACAACATTCTACGTTTTTAACAATGCTCCGTTTGTTGCTATTTTATGAAACACGTCCGCTAAATTTGTAGGTGTGAGGCTATATTCAATTGATAAGAAATAAGATAGCATATCAAGAAATCAACATGTTAAGCATAATATCGCCACAATTTCAGCTTCATGAAGAAGGATAATGCCATAGACCCTAGACAATCAGCTTTTCGGCGATTTTTCACACCCTTACTTATATCTGAAAACTTTCTATTCTTAATTCTTAGGTTAAAAAATCAGTTTTCAATGCTAAAGTCTTGGGGAACAATATAATGTTGAACGATTAGCATTTCTGATACCTATATTTTCAGAAATATAAAAAACAGCAACATAAAAAAGAGCGTTTACACAAACTTAGACCCCCAGAAACAATGTTGGGAATAGCGTCAAAAAAGTGCACAACATGATCAGTTTAGCATTTAGCATTGTTTATTCCTTTAATCCTAACACTCTTTAGAATATCATTTTTATCCTAAATAAGAAACAATGTTGGGAATAGCGTCATAAAAGTGCACAACATGATCTTACTAATAATAGATAGATTTTGTACTAGTGCAGGTGTGACTTAAAAGATAGGCTAGGATGGCTCACTACAGTGTAAATCATGGAGTAAATATGGTGTAGGTACATATGTACATACGTTCGATGCGATTTCTCAATATCGTAAGTATGGATTATGTTTGTTTGGCTTTCAATCATGAGCTTATCACTCACTCTAATCATTTTACTTCTGACGAATTGTAAATAATGCGGAATAGGAGCCGGAATCGGCCGTTCGTGAAAATTTTCTATCTATCTGCAAATCTTACCTTTTTTCAATTTTTTTCATTTTCAGCTCTCTAAAATGCGCATAGTCAGCTTCAGCTATCCATCAGTCAATCAAATGAGTCAGAATGCGATTAGCTTAATGATCTTTTTTGAATAATCTTCCACCAGAGCATGACGTAAGCATGTCAGTTTGATTTTTTGGGGCCAATGGTTATGTCACCTCAGCAAAAATGTCATATTTCGAGTTTTATGGGACGTTATTGTTTACGACCCGTGCTTAACGTTAAATCGAGTAAATAGCACAAAATAAGGCCAAATTAAGAACCTTCGGTAAACACGCTAATGTAGTTTTTATAAGACCCATTTAATATTATATTTGATGGGGCAGAAAAAGAGGAATTGTGCCTCATTAGCATGCAAATCTGCCTAATCGGATTTGCACAAAGTTCAATGCTGAAATAGTGGGTCTGGCATCAATATCTTAGGCCGAATTGTGATTAGACCTGGCTTAAGCTAGCTTTGAATCTGACGAAAACGAATACGTTTTGTTTCAATCCAGACCTAGAAGTAAGGTCAGGGCTAAATCATACTCCAAAATGCAAAACTTCAACGAATATCATAAGGATGCTTCCGTTAAATTTCAGTCGTTGGCGTAATGATTGGAAGGTTTAAAACAATCGATTTGAATATTCTTCTTGGCATCAAATTAGGTCTTCACTTTTACTTAATATTTGAGGAATTATCTTCTAAACTCAAGCATGTGTAATGCCTCTTTTATTCTACATCTTCTATTATAGCTAATTATCTTTCAAGATTGCAAGAAGTTTATTCGCTAGTTGCTTGTGCGAAGAGCTCAATATTCATCAGTTTTTATGAACAAGGATGAAGCTTTGGCGCTTGTGTAATAAGATATATATTCTCATCTCAGTAATAAGTGATTCATTCGATTTTCGCCAGAAGAGACCTACTGTTGAAGTATCCATTGCTATCCTTGCTCTGGAAAAAATCTTAAAATGTTCATCCACGGGAATCAGCAAAAGCAGTCGAGCAATTCAATGCATAATTTTACAAAAACCAGGAAAGCTTTGTGCTATTGGAGCCAACATAACAGATATTAGCAGATAATCTTACAGAACGATCAAATCTACTGACTTTAATAGCAATGATGGATGCAAGGTTTTCACTAGTTGTAATATAACGGAAAAACAATTAAAGCGCAAATTTTTCATTTTGTTGTAGGAAAATAAGGCTATGACATTATTAAGTCGTAAAACGAAGTAAATAAGACGACAAAGTGAAAGCGCTAGAACCGTGGACACTACAGCCGTCAGCTATGACCGAGAAAATATATTGAATCCAATATAAACCGCCATTAATTTTTTCTAGTCGACTTGATGAGGTTATTGAGTCGAAATTATCACGTGTTGAAGCTGTGCTTCTGTCATACTCATATGTGAGAACATTCTTAACATTAATTTATGTGAATGTCTTTCTTAATGGCAAACATGACAAGAACGTGCGTTCACGTCATTTTCAGCATATGTTCATACATTGAATTATTTCTGAAGGTTTTGAACTTGCCTAAAAAGAACTTAAAAGGAAGCAGAACATGAGATTTAGTAGCTCAAAGCATTGAGTTTTCCAGCTATTCACTGAAAAATTAGCATATCTTTAAACCTTGAAGAATTATAGAGCGTAACAACCAAAAAGTATTTCTCCAATATGGTGGCCTCTATATCAGCCATATCTAAAGAATGCGAATTTTCTACTAAATTAGGCAAGTACGTACATGATGTATCAGCCAAGAGTGCTTTTTTGGCTTTCCAAAAATGTGATTAATCATTGAATTATGTGAAAGGTAGAGCAAGTATAATGCTTACCTTAAGGGGCAGCCACGTGATACGTTTATCTCCTAACTTTATTAGAGGTGGAAGAGAAGTTCTCTTACCAACACTCTATTTATCGGACAAACACGTTGTGTAATTTTTTAGCCAGATAAGGTTGTAAAACTTAGGTGCTTAAGCTAATTAATTAAATAATTTTTCAACTTCAATAAACTGCAACTGGGCAGTTAGCACTAACCTTAAATTGGTAATCCAAAAGTAAGCGATGGTTAAACGCTATTAAATGAATAAAATTGACTCGAAAACTCCGTAAAAATATTTTATTAATCTCAAATAATTGCCGCACTCGATAAAACTGACAGCGAGCCGAATCGAGTCCAAAATTGCGCAGACTACTCAGTAGTATACCGTGGGTCCCTAGTCTGCAATGTTATAACATAGCCTGTGCTATAGCATTGGCGGAGTAGCTCAGAATCTGCGCCCTGGCTTTTCTCAGGGCGCAAGAATTGGGCCTGCCTGGACCTACTCGGGGAGGGGGCGCGCGCCAGCCCAGGGCCAGGGGTTCAGGGCCAGGGGAGGGGAAATTTCCCTGGGGGAAATTTCCATAAAGGGCAATTTCCATGGGGGAAATTTCCCTGGGGGAAAACTTGAAATAAGTATAACTCAAGAACCAGCAGTCGGATCAAGCTGAAATTTTAGGTGTAGGATGAACACCTTATTAGCAGACTATTACAAAAAGTTTGATGGAGCACCTACAGTATACCAGCATTAGTTTACACTTTTGCATAAATCGAGAACCAATGGCCGGATTTTTTCAAATTTTCAGGATATGATGTATATAGGTGAGGCATGCTGCGCACAGAAGTTTAGCGCGCAGACTACAGTATAACAGTTTACTTTACACTTTCTCATATAGTACTCTAACTTTAGGGATAGAGGGCGGATTGGATTGAAATTTTAAGGGTAAGATATATAAATTGTTGCTGCGCTATGTACAAAATTTTAGCGCGCAGTCTACAGTATACCAGTTCACTTTACACTTTCTCGTATAGCACTCACTTCCAAGAATCACCAGCCGGATTTTGTTCAAACTTTCAGGATATCATGTACAAACCTTAGTTGTGCTATGTACAGAATTTTAGTGCGCAGTCTACAGTATACCACTTTACTTTACACTTTCTCATATAGCACTATATTCCAAGGAACATCAGCCGGATATTGTTCAAATTTTCAGAATATGACGTATAAACCTTAGCTGTGCTATGTACACAATTTTAGAGCGCAGCATACAGTATACTAATTTACTTTACACTTTCTCGCATAGCACTATATTCCCAGAACCGCTAGCCGGATTTTGTTCAAATTTTCAGGATATCATATATTAACCTTAGCTCTCCTATGTACAAAATTTTAGCACACGACTTACTATATGCTGATTTTTTATTTGCATTGTCTTTACAATGCTTGATTTTTTAGCAGTACCTGTCTAATGATGCCATTAGGGATTATTTTTGCCTAAAAATGAGCAACTAGTGTAGGCAAACATTGCTTCAAATTTAATTATCATGCTATTTTGAGCTTATCAAAGTTTATCAGAAAACGCCTGAAAAAGGGCGATCTTTGCCTGCTGTTCAGCTTGTGGGAATTTTTAAACCCTGAGCTAGCGTTTACTTTATAAACTTCCACACAAAATTCATTAATGAACACGTAACTTCATCCATGTCATCAGTATTGATCTAAAAATTAGCTAAGTTTGGAATATATTTTGTAAAGTTTGGAATATTTTTTGTAAAGTTTGGAATATTTTTTGTAGAATTTGAAATATTTTTTGTGAAGTTTGGAATATTCTTTGTAAAATTTGGAATATTTTTTGTAAAGTTTGAAATATTTTTTGTAAAATTTGGAATAAAGTTTACATGCTTAAGCATAGTACTTTTGTAAAGTTTGGAATATTTTTGTAAAGTTTGGAATATTTTTTGTAGAATTTGGAATATTTTTTGTAAAATTTGGAATATTCTTTGTAAAGTTTGGAATAAAGTTTGCATGCTTAAGCATAGTACTTTTGTAAAGTTTGGAATATTTTTTGCAAAGTTTGGAATATTTTTTGTAAAGTTTGGAATATTTTTTGTAAAGTTTGGAATGTTTTTTGTAAAGTTTGAAATATGTTTTGTAAAGTTTGGAATATTTTTTGTCAAATTTAGGAATTGTTTTGTAAAGTGTCAAATTTTATGTATCTAATCTGCATTTCTCAATCATTGTTGACTCTATTTAATATGCCCGGTGCAACGCATGCTCCTCTTTTGCACCTGTAAGGATTGATTTTTCGCTTGTGAACACTATAAAGATCACATTGCGAAATTTGTAGACTAATCCATGAATCTGTTCTACTTCATACATTCATTTCCTTATCGACAGTTGATAAAATCCGCAAAGATTAATGTGGACCCCTAAATTCGCCAAACCTGCAAACATATGAGGTTTCACCTTTAAATCATCACTTTTAGTATATAATGCATTAACACGCCGAGAAATGGGCGATATATGTCTACTGTTCTAACTAGGGGGTGGGAATTCTCAAGCCCTGAGGCTAGGGTTTACTTTGCAAACCTTCACACATAAGCGATTGATGAATACACAACTTCATCTGTGTCATCAGTATTGATCTAAAAATTTCTAAAGGTTCAAAATTTTTTGTAAAGTTTCAACAATTTTTGTAAAGTCTGTAATATTTTTTGTAAATTTAAAATATTTTTTGTAAAGTTTGGAATATTTTTTGTAAAGGGTAGAATATTTTTTGTAAAGTTTAGAATATTTTTTTGTAAAGTTTGGAATAAATTTTGCTTGCTTAAGCATAGGAATTTGCTAAGTTCGGAATATTTTCTGTTAAGTTTGGGAAATTTTTTGTAAAATTTGGAAAATTTCTCGCAATGTTTGGATAATCTTCATTTAATATGGCATTGCTCCAGGATTGCTGACAAATTTTGTAGGCTATACATACACTAGCATACAGAGAATGCAGAAAAATGACAAAAACTCGACAATGGTCAATATCCCGAAATGATCTACTTGAATAAAGTCATGTTCCTCACAGTATAAAATGCTTGATTAGATTTAAATTTCGGAAAATTGCATGTATTTTCTGCATGTACACAAATGGCTTAGTGTTTGTCTCATAACCATGGAATTTCATTGATATTTATGTATGGTTTGCTTCAGCTTGTCATATAATTCTTCAAATACCGTGTGAAACAAACATAGTTCCTTCCACAAAGTAAATGAATCAAATGAGTCACGCAAAATCTAGCCATATTTTTTCAGAGATTGTAGAGTATATGAATAGACTATGCAAAATTATCATGTTTTTTTTGTGTTTTGAAGTAATTTTTGACAAATATACCCCAAATTTGAACTGAAAATTATAGAAAATTGCATGAAATTTAGAAATTTGGGCAAGTTAATTCACAGAAAACTGCCGCCTCTTTGATAGAGGAACTCCAAGACTTCAGTACTTTCCAACTATTTTCTACATATTTTTACCCTCCTACAGAAGATTTCTATCAAAAAGCTAGCGGGGCTATGATATTAATAGAGAGGGTACATGGTTGATAACTTTGATATATGCAGCTTCTGCTGGATTTCCTAACAGCTTCTGAGGTATAAGCCAATGAAATAATAATATAATAATAATATAATTATATTCAGCTATTGCTTAAATTTAAGAAAGATAGCTTTTTCGATAGGTTTTTTAGCGTTTTAACACTTTAAGCTTCTTGAGACTGGAGCAATGGCCGAAAAACTCTTCTGTACTAGTCCTATAAGTACAATGCATCAGCTTGCGGGTAAACTGGAATTGTCGGCTGTTTTAGTGCTTAAGTAAAAACTTGGAAAAAGCAATCCAACAAGTCAAAATGGCTCTTTATTCTGAAATAAGGCACAATTTGTGCTCTGAGGAGCGCCCCATTGGGGTGAATCCTGCTGCAGACACTGCCGAACATGAAGTAAATCAGCTCATGCATGAATTAAATTTACCCGATGTCTGATGAAAATGGAAATTTAAGCAAAAAGTTCAGATAATTTTATTTCTGTTGTGTGCACTCATACTTTGTGTGCTATTACATATTAGAGGAAAATAGTCAAATACTGTATCTTTGTCTTGAAAATATTATGCTAAGTTCTGAAAACTTCTCAATCCATCCAAGGGTTTGTGCCTCAAACCATAAATAAATATGTAGAAAATGGGTACTTTTCGTAGTTTATCCACATTGAGTAGATGCATGCTTTCCCATGAGTTTTTTAAGCAAATAACTGACTAAAGTGCTTCATCTTTATGACAATTTTATCATTTGTTACAGCAAACAAAAATAATATTTACTATCCTCACTTATTTTTTAGCTAAATGTAGAGCTATTTATGCAAAGATGCTAATTTATCCTAATTTTCACACTAGATTCTAGCATAATTTGGTACGTATTGATCCTAGATATATAGTAGGGGTAATCTGAAAAGGGTCAAAATTGAGCTTTTATTAGGGCTTAAGCTCATACAATACCAATCTACTAATTTTTCAGAATTTCTTTTTACTCTATTGATTTTAAGATATGCATGACCTCATTCAAGCAATATTAGTTTTATAAACTAAAATAAGGACGCATGTGTTATAATGGGGAGCAGATTTTTACGTCCTCGCCTATGCTATAACATAGGCGATGTTATAACACGTGCGTCCTTATTTTATTTTATAAAACTAATATTGCTTGAATGAGGTCATGCATATCTTAAAATCAATAGAGTAAAACAAATTCTGAAAAATTAGTAGATTGATATTGTATGGGCTTAAGCCTAATAAAAGCTCAATTTTGACCTTTACAGATTACCTCTACTATATATCTAGGATCAAGACATACCAAATTATGCTAGAATCCTATGTGAAAATTAGGATAAATTAGCATCTTTGCATAAATAGCTCTACATTTAGCTAAAAAATAAGAGAGGATAGTAAATATTATTTTTGTTTGGTGTAACAAATGAAAATTTTTAAATTTACAAAAAATATTACAGACTTTACAAAATTTGTTGAAACTTTACAAAAAATTTTGAACCTTTAGAAATTTTTAGATCAATACTGATGACACAGATGAAGTTATGCATTCATCAATCGCTTATGTGCGAAGGTTTGCAAAGTAAACCCTAGCCTCAGGGCTTAAGAATTCCCACCCCCTAGTTAAACAGTAGACATAGATTGCCCATTTCTTGGCGTGTTAATGCATTATATACTAAAAGTGATGATTTAAAGGTGAAACCTCATATATTTGCAGGTTTGGCGAATTTAGGGGTCCACATTAATCTTTGCGGATTTTATCAACTGTCGATAAGGAAATGAATGTATGAAGTAGAACAGATTCGTGGATTAGTCTACAAATTTCGCAATGTGACCTTTATAGTGTTCACAAGCGAAAAATCAATCCTTACAGGTGCAAAAGAGGAGCATGCGTTGCACCGGGCATATAAAATAGAGTCAACGATGATTGAGAAATGCAGATTAGATACATAAAATTTGACACTTTACAAAACAATTCCTAAATTTGACAAAAAATATTCCAAACTTTACAAAACATATTCCAAACTTTACAAAAAACATTCCAAACTTTACAAAAAATATTCCAAACTTTACAAAAAACATTCCAAACTATAAAAAAATATTCCAAACTTTACAAAAGAATATTCCAAACTTTGCAAAAAATATTCCAAACTTTACAAAAGTACTATGCTTAAGCACATAAACTTTATTCCAAATTTTACAAAAAATATTCCAAACTTTACAAAAAATATTCCAAATTTTACAAAAAATATTCCAAACTTTACAAAGAATATTCCAAACTTTACAAAAAATATTTCAAATTCTACAAAAAATATTCCAAACTTTACAAAAAATATTCCAAACTTTACAAAAAATATTCCAAACTTTACAAAAAATATTCCAAACTTAGCTAATTTTTAGATCAATACTGATGACATGGAAGAAGTTACATGTTCATTAATGAATTTTGTGTGGAAGTTTATAAAGTAAACGCTAGCTCAGGGTTTAAAAATTCCCACAAGCTGAACAGCAGGCAAAGATCGCCCTTTTTCAGGCATTTTCTGATAAACTTTGATAAGCTCAAAATAACATGATAATTAAATTTGAAGCAATGTTTGCCTATACTAGTTGCTCATTTTTAGGCAAAAATAATCCCTAGTGGCATCATTAGACAGGTACTGCTAAAAAATCAAGCATTGTAAAGACAATGCAAATAAAAAATCAGCATATAGTAAGTCATGTGCTAAAATTTTGTACATAGGAGAGCTAAGCTTAATATATGATATCCTGAAAATTTGAACTAAATCCGGCTAGCGGTTCTGGGAATATAGTGCTATGTGAGAAAGTGTAAAGTAAATTAGTATACTGTATGCTGCGCTCTAAAATTGTGTACATAGCACAGCTAAGATTTATACGTCATATTCTGAAAATTTGAACAATATCTGGCTGATGTTCCTTGGAATATAGTGCTATATGAGAAAGTGTAAAGTAAACTGGTATACTGTAGACTGCGCACTAAAATTCTGTACATAGCACAGCTTAGGTTTATACGTCATATTTTGAAAATTTGAACAAGATCCGGCTGGTGATTCTTGGAATATGAAAAAGTGTAAAGTAAACTGGTATACTGTAGACTGCGCGCTAGAATTCTGTACATAGCACAACTAAGGTTTGTACATGATATCCTGAAAATTTGAACAAAATCCGGGTGGTGATTCTTGGAATAGAGTGCTATACGAGAAAGTGTAAAGTGAACTGGTATACTGTAGACTGCGCGCTAAAATTTTGTACATAGCGCAGCGACAATTTATATATCTTACCCTTAAAATTTCAATCCAATCCGCCCTCTATCCCTAAAGTTAGAGTACTATATGAGAAAGTGTAAAGTAAACTAGTATACTGTAGTCTGCGTGCTAAACTTCTGTGCACAGCATGCCTCACCTATATACATCATATCCTGAAACTTTGAACAAAATCCGGCCATTGGTTCTCGATTTATGCAAAAGTGAAACTAATGCTGGTATACTGTAGGTGCTCCATCAAAATTTTTGTAATAGTCTGCTAATAAGGTGTTCATCCTACCCCTAAAATTTCAGCTTGATCCGACTGCTGGTTCTTGAGTTATAGTTATTTCAAGTTTTCCCCCAGGGAAATTTCCCCCATGGAAATTGCCCCCATGGAAATTTCCCCCAGGGAAATTTCCCCCTCCCTGGCCCTGAACCCCCTGGCCCTGGGCTGGCGCGCGCCCCTCCCCAATCAGGTGCAGGCAGGCCCAATTCTTGCGCCCTGAGAAAACCCAGGGCGCAGATTCTGAGCCCCTCCGCCTATGCTATAACACAGGCTATGTTATAGCATTGCGGACTAGGGACCCACGGTATACTACTCTACTCTAATAAAACAAGTGTCAAATTAAAGAAAAACGGGTCGAAAAACGAATTTATTTTAGGAAGAGCGTGAAACTGCGTAAAAGTACACTTGACACACCAAAAAGCACATGCTTATGATAATTAAGTACTTACATCAAATACACAGGGTGTACATGCGCAAGTAAGCGTAGCTATGTGCTAAGTACGAGATCTGTTTATAAAAAATGCGCTAAAAGGCTCATCAAATTTTGACAGGTAGCGAATAAAAGTAAAAATCGTGCATTCATTACAGCTAATGATATTCGGATATTTTATCAGCATAACGGAAGTTACACATAGGCATAAGTCTACAATTTTATAGTGTAGATTGCACAATAAGTACTATGAAAAGCGTTATTATTTAAGACAGCACTGCAAATATGCTTTGAAGCATATGCAACACTCTCCCTTCCAGCTACGAGCTCCTGCAAGTCCTTTGGGAAGAGGAACAGGGTTCCAGCTATTCCAAAGTTCTGCAGCTGGTTACAATCAATGCTAGACACAAAACGCGCGTATGCCACATACCTACACACTACTAGTATGTTGTACTACTCTTTCAAATTAAGGCACACACAAGGAAAAGGATGTTACAATTTCCAAAAAAGGCACAACCAAGATGCTACACCACAACAAAATATAGCACAGACAAGAGAAGGCTGCAATCAAGAGTTCATGTCTAAGCATTGAAGTTCTTCCACAGCAACATAATGAAGCCTTGCATTCCACTGCAGCCAGTCATGATGTGCTCACGTACCACTGCTTGTGCCGTAAGTGGCCCAAAGCACGCATTAGCAGCACACCTGGGCGTGGGGGTTTGGGGGTATGCACCCCCAGAAACCAAAATACCCCCCCCAGAAATCAAAATACCCCCTCCCCCAGAATTCAATTTTTGAAAATTTTTTTCGTTTTTTTCGCAATTTTTTGATGCCAATGGATAGTGCTTGATGAGAAACGTCGAAAAATGGTGTTTTTATCGCCATACCACCATTTTTAAGGCCATTTTTTGACCTTCAAAAAAATCTTGCACCCCCCAGAATTTTCTTGCTGCCCACGTATGATTAGCAGCCAAAAAGTTGTCCATTGCTGTGACAGTGTCCTCCAACCGCCGCTGCATCTGCACAGTGTGGTCAACCCAGCGTGAAACCATCTTCTCCATTGGAATCAAAGGACACAGTTCTTCCTAATTCTTTGATCGACTAAGACTCTTTGGCCCATCATGCCACTTATGATACTGCTGCGCCGCCTCATGCCACAATTGTGCCTTCAACTCCCAGTCCAGGGGACCTGGTATTGGTTTCAATGCACAGTTGTGCTGTCGCCAACGCAAAAATAAGGGAGCATCTACGAAACGTTCACATATATTCTGTTGCCATTGCAACCACTCAATAATATTGGTTGCATCCTGATGTTGAATGCTTATTTGCTCCACCTGACTTGTAGGCTCAAGCTGCGGGTCTGCAGATTCAGCAAGTGCACAACCCTGACCTGAATTTTTGGAGCAACGCTCCCTGGCTAAATTTAGCCAGTGCAGTCGTCTTCTAGCATACTGAAATGCATAGGGACGTTGCTGCAAATGACTTCTCCGCCAAACCTGCAACCTACAAAGCCAGTATCCACGATTTGGCATCCTTTGACGACCAATCAATCCATAAAAACTTGGCGCTTGAATAGTGGCTACAAAATGTCCTTTCAATGCCCGATGGTTCCTAATCTTAGGGTTGACCATACGATGCATCTTTGATCATAACTCCTTCATATCAAATGTTCGCTTAACTGCCATAGACTGCTGCCAAGTTGGGACACGAGTTTTCCAATAATTGGACCAAACTTTTCCAGGTGCCTTTCCCATGATGTATTGAAACAGTGTCTTTCTGACGAACCACATATATCGTCGTTGATTGTGCATTGCCAAAATACATGCAATTTTAGCAGCAATGAAACAAAACTTTCCATACAAATAATTGTAGCGAAAATACAAGCAAAGTGGCATACATGACATAAACGCGTTCACTTCATCCTCAAAGATAGTTATCAGATTTAGGATGGAACGTGGGACATGTCTTGGGGTTGGGTTTTGAACCTGGGGTGGTGCCTCTAGAGCCAACCCTCTCATATGTAAAACCAACCCATCTCCTGCTCCCTGCAACTTACCACCATCATTGAGTTCCACTGAAGGACTGGGATCTGGCAGCAGAGCTGACTCCACCCAACCTTCTGTTTCCCTCTCAAGCTTTGGAGTTTCTCCATCACACTCCATAGGCTCTTCTTGGCTTGCTGTCTCATCCCCTCTGTGAATTTCTTCATCTAAAACAACAGCCCCTAAAAAGTACGATGAGCGTCTTATAGTCCTAATAAACAACCAATTATTTTCCAATGTTGTAGACAATATTTTGAAAATTGGCCAATAATTATGATGCCAAAATTTGTAAGGTGAACATAGAGCAAAGGACAAAAATATGTCAATTTGCTGAATTGCCAAAGCTGACATCAGCCTTTGTTCACCCTCTGTCACCTGGTAAGGATCCTTGCAGCTTTTCCAGCCAGCAGGACTAAATGCTGCTGCATGGAGAATGTCTGCATGTTGAAACAGTGCATTAAACATTTCACGAACAGAATGACATCCTGGCAGGCCCAGACATTGGTGAATGCCATTTGAGCAGTGCTCTAGCAGCATCTCACCACCAGTCTCTGCCCTCCTTACCTTATATCCTCCATTGTACACATCACTCAAATCAACAACTGATCTTGCGTCGATTGTAACCAGTTGAACTGCTTCAAACCAGTAAACTATAAGATCTAAAAATGCACTTACACAAAACATAACCTTTACGATCTTTTCATTGGTAACCATACGCGGGCAGCAAGAAAATTCTGGGGGGTGCAAGATTTTTTGAAGGTCAAAAAATGGCCTTAAAAATGGTGGTATGGCGATAAAAACACCATTTTTCGACGTCTCTCATCAAGCACTATCCATTGGCATCAAAAAATTGTGAAAAAAACGAAAAAAATTTTCAAAAATTGAATTCTGGGGGGGTATTTTGATTTCTGGGGGGGGGTATTTTGGTTTCTGGGGGGGTGCATACCCCCCAAACCCCCCCCCCACGCCCAGGTGTGTTGGTAACTAATCCAAAAAACATGTTGTGTTAACTAAAATCCACATCATTTGCAACAAAATATGAAAACAGAAAATAAAATGACATACCCTTTGCAAAATGTGTCCCTAAAAGGACACCAAAAGGATTAATAGGGTCATTCGAATGTCCTATAATTGAAATACTTACCACAGGCAACTCTTCCTTACTTAACCACTCCATCAGCAATTTCATATATCTCTTCGCACTTGCATAGGTCAAAATACAATGTGTCAACTCTCCTTTGCTTGGGGATCGCTCCAAGTTCTTCTCCCATACAGGACTCCAATCATTGCAGATGTCTAAGGGTAAGGTACATATGTGGGCAGCAAGAAAATTCTGGGGGGTCCAAGATTTTTTGAAGGTCAAAAAATTGCCTTAAAAATTGTGATATGACGATAAAAACATCATTTTTCGACGTTTCTCATCAAGCACTATCCATTGGCATCAAAAAATTGCGAAAAAAAAACGAAAAAAATTTTCAAAAATTGATTTCTGGGGGGTCTTTTGATTTCTGGGGGGGGGTCTTTTGGTTTCTGGGGGGTCCAACCCCCCAGATCCCCCCACGCCCATGTGTGGTAAGGTACCCTTAGACAGTCTAGCATCCAACTGCAACGTCAGTAGTTAGGCGTGGGTCCCTAGGGCGCAATGTTATAACATAGCCTGTGTTATAGCATAGGCGGAGGGGCTCAGAATCTGCTCCCTGGCTTTTCTCAGGGAGCAATGCTTTAGCATAGGCTATGCTATAGCGTAGGGACGTGCCCAAACCTGCCCGGGGAGGGGGCGCGTCCAGCCCAGGGCCAGGGGCCCAGGGCCAGGGAGAGGAAATTTCCATGGGTAACCCCGGGTGTTATTACCCAGGGGTTATTACCCCGGGGGTTATTTTTGAAGAGGCGTAAGTCAAGAACCAGCACTCGGATCAGGCTCAAATTTTCAGAGTATGTCAAGTACGTGTAAGGTATGCAATGTACAAAATTTTAGCGCGCAACCTACAGTTTATAAGCATAAGTTTACACTTTTGCATAAATCAAGAACCAATGCTTGGATTTTGTTCAAATTTTCAGGAAATGACGTATATAGGCGAGGCATGCTATGCACAGAATTTCAGCGCGCAGCATACTGTATACCAATTTACTTTACACTTTCTCATATAGTACTCTAACTTTAGGGATAGAGGGCGGATTGGATTGAAATTTCAGGGGTAGTATACATATCCTATTAGAAAACTATTACAAGAGTTTTGTGAAAAATCCTACAGTATATCAATTTTTTACAATGCTCCCAAGAAAAATTGTGTGCACGCGCTTAGGCAGGGGCCCAGAGTCAGATGGGGGACACTACCGCCACTTTACACTATATGATTTTCGCCAATCTATGTCAAACACTCATTGACTGATCGTTCGTGTCACTGAAATGTTGCCACAGATTAGCTAGAATTAGGGCATTTTTGTAATCAGGTTATAATGATTATTAGCAGTGTGCAAGTGAATCACCTTGGCAGCTTTAGGTCCTTCAAAAAAACAAAACATTGCCATGATATATTTTTATTTGGAACTCTGGCACCAAAGCATTTTGAATTTTCTCTACAGCTTCAAGCCCATATTTATCTTCATTAATGCTAAGATTAGCTTTGTGCATCAGTTCTGATGCTAGCCGTTTTTGCAGAGTACATCGGCTCTTATCTCCTTTCCTAATGGAATCCCATTTTGGGCTCTTTTCTAGCTTTGCTATTCCTGTTACAACAGCTCGAGGTAGGGATAAATTATCATTTGAGGTGATTTCAATATATCCACCTCCATTTTTACAAAACTCCCTCACATCAGGTTCAAGGCCAGTTCCGGTTTGTTGTTTTTTATCAACAATAACTATTTTGAAAGCTATGTCCTCGCTCAAGCAAAACTCGTTCTTAGACTGGGCTACATTTTCTATAATGCTCAAAACCTTGTCAGCATTTATATACTCACGTTGAGTAAATGGAACTAATACAGGCGCATGAAGGCACGGCTGTCTAATTTCAATACCTACCAACGAGTCAGGAGGACAGTCATGCAACATCTGCTTGATAGCTTCCTCAAAAATCTGCTCAAAGACCTCAAAAAAATTAGGACATTTTTTAAACCGCAGCAAAAATGCTCTTGCAGTTGTCTTAAACCTACGAACAAAAATCTCTGGGAACTCATGTACTTCAAAGTATTTATTCAGATCCATTTGTAATGTAAGAACTGTATGGAGTTATACTTGCCCATATTTATAGACATACAATCAAAATCTATAAATACTAATAATGGTCTACTGTTTAACTACTCTTTTTAGTACGATAAGAAGAAAATGGAAGAAATCAGGGAAATCCAAAAGCGTCTTTTTCTGGATGAGGAGAAGAAGCCATATGGCCGGTCCATCAAACCGGCCATAGAGCTATGTGGGAGAAACTTGGATAGGCCCATGTACTCCCTAATGATCTAGCTTTGCTATTTTTGTCAGAAAAATAGTTCTGAAAGGGACTTTTTCGAAACAAATTCTGGCAGGTGGTACTTGAACGTCCAAATGTGCCCCAAGTGCAGCGAGTTTAATAGAGCCATGCAGGAAGCAGGCAAAAGAGTGCTGAAGCGCTATTCTGATCAGCAGGCTGAGGAGGAAAAGGCCAAAACAGCCTACTAAGTCTATAAATAAGGGTGCGCATTAGGTATTTTATATACAGCCTATTAAAAGAAAGCATGTCTTCACCCGGTGAACTAGCATACCATCATTTTATCCGAAAGCTTATTGAAAAAGCTAACAATCGCTACTTGAGCGTCAGAAATGTTCAAAGCATAGGCTCCTGTTTCTGGGGTTACATGAGCGATGCGTTTAAAGAGGAACAGCGCAAAATTGATAAATGCGAAGCGTTTTGGATTTTTGCATTGAGACTGAAAGCAGCCATTTTAAACAAAGATGTTGATTCTTTGTGCGGCTTGTATGCGGCTTTTGATCAAAATGGAAAGAACATGTGGGATAACATGTATGATAACTGTATTTTGCAACAAGTAGATCGTTTGTTGTGAATTTACAGTAAACTGTGCATTTTCTAAAAACGCAGACTACCGTTGCTCTTAACCTCCACGTGGTGGGAGCCAGAAACGATCCATTTGATCGGCCAATAAGAGCATAAATAGTAATATTAAAAAATATAATAAGAAATGTAAAAATGGATAAATTGTTGACAAAATTATATTACGACCCTCAAACTGGGTATACGGGGGCAAATCAACTCTTTGCTCAAGTGAAAAAGTTACGTCCAGCAGCAAAATTTGAAAAGGTAAAAGCATGGCTGGAAAAGCAACCCACGTATACACTACACAAACCTGCAAAGAAACATTATTCGCGTAACAAGGTAATCGTTAGTTGGGTTGATGAGCAGTGGCAAGCGGATTTGATCTACAATCGTTAGCCGACCACAATCATAATTTTAAGTACCTACTCAATTGTATTGATATTTTCTCAAAGTATGCATGGGCAGTGCCACTTAAATCAAAAACTGGTAAAGAAATTATCGCATCTTTTCAGAAAATTTTAAAATCGTCGGGCCGTAAACCATATAAACTGCAAACGGATCAGGGAACTGAGTTTACAAACAAGGAATTTCAGCGATTTTTGAAATCTCAATTTATTGACTTTTTCACGACCAAACGCAGAAATGAAAGCTAGTATTGTTGAGCGGTTTAATTGTACGCTTAAAGAACGCATGTGGCGATATTTCACTAAAAAGAATACATTTAAATATATTGACATTTTTCCCGATTTGCTTAAAATTATAATAATTCTTTTCATAGGACCATTGGTACATCCCCCGCTAACGTTACCTATAAAAACGAAAGAGAAATTTTGAACAAAGCATTCAGGATTGATAAACCGAACATTGTTTTTAAATTTGATATTGGTGATAAAGTTCGTATAAGTAAAGTGAAACGCACATTCGAAAAAGGATTCTGTCCCAACTGGACCAAAGAATATTTCATTGTTAAGGAGAGGTTTGCTCGCACACCACCCGTTTTTATTTTAGAAGACCAAAAGGGGAAAAAATTAGAGGGTGTTTTCTATGAAACCGAGCTGCAGAAAATTAGTGCAAAATCAGATGATTTATTTGTGATTGAAAAAATTATAAAAGTTCGTAAAAAAGGCAAGAAAACTGATTATTTGGTGCGCTGGAGAGGCTACCCGCCTAAATTTGACTCGTGGGTTTCTGATATTGTAAAGCTATAAATAGTAAGTTAAATCTTAAGATCAAAAATTGAGTCTATTGGTCAGTGTTTTTTCAATCATATTCTACATCGTTTATCACAATACGCACATTTGTCTAATGATGCCATTGGTGATTATAATTGGCCAAAAACGAGCAACCAGTATAGGCAAACATTGCTCAAATTTGATGATCATGCTATTTTGAGCTTCTCAAAGTTTATCAGAAAACGCCTGAAAAAGGGCGATCTTTGCCTGCTGTTAAACTTGTGGGAATTTTTAAGCCCTGAGGCTAGGTTTTACTTTGCGAACCTCCATACAAAAATCATTGAAGACCACATAACTTCATCCATGTCATCAGTATTGATCTAAAAATTTGTAAAGATTGGAATAATTTTCGTAAAGTTTGGAATATTTTTTGTAAAGTTTGGAATATTTTTTGTAAAGTTTGGAATATTTTTTGTAAAGTTTGGAAAATTTTTTACAAAGTTTGGAAAATTTTTGTAAAATTTGGAATTAATTTTGCATGCTTAAGCATAGTACTTTTGTAAAGTTTGGAATATTTTTTGTAAAGTTTGGAATATTTTTTGTAAAGTTTGGAAAATTTTTTGTAAAATTTGGAAATAATTTTACATACTTAAGCATAGTACTTTTGTAAAGTTTAGAATATTTTTTGTAAAGTTTGGAATATTTTTTGTAAAATTTGGAATATTTTTTGTAAAGTTTGGAAAATTTTTTGTAAAGTTTGAAATATTATGTATCTAACCTGCATTTCTCAAGCATTGTTGAAACTATTTTATATGCTCTATGCAACTCATGCTCCTGTTTTGCACCTGTAAGGATCAATTTTCCGCTTGTGGACAGCAAAAATGTTATATTTCTGAATTTGTATATTAAGCCAGGAAACAATTCCACTTCATACATGCATTTTCTTTTCACCAGCTCATAAAATTCGCAAAGATTAATGCGGAACCCTAAATTAGCAGAGCCTACAAACATATGGGGTTTCACTTTTAAATCATCACTCCTAGCATTTAATGCATCTACAGCTGCTTTTATAGCACTTTCACCATCTTTCACTGTTTTGGCTCCAACACATACAATTTTACCTGATTTGAAAACCAGTAATGTTGCCTGAGGTAGTCGAAATACAATTCCTGGAAATCTCAAATAATTGTATTGTGCAGTCTCCGGTGATTTCTGGTAGATTTCTTCGAGGTTAAGCGTATGGGGTAGTGCTGTAGTCAGTAAAATATTTTGTATAGTCACCATTTTTCTATAAATACTTCCTGATAAACTTATATTTATACCTAAAACCATGATGTTCCAACATCCTTTCACCTGCCTTGTTTCAGGACCAACAAAGTCAGGCAAAACAACATTTGTCAAGCGATTAATTGAGAATAGAGCATGCCTGATTGATACTAAAATCAAAAGATTTGGTGGTGCTTTGCAGAAAATCAGCCTCTTTATAAAAAATTAAATGATGTTTCATTCATAGAAGGGCTTCCTGATTTTAATTACCTGAAACAATTTAGTCATGTGCCTCAACTTTTGATTCTCGATGATCTTATGCAACAGAGCAAGGGTAATGCCCAGATTGTGCAACTTTTTACAAGGAGTTGCCGTCATCATTGGAACATTAGCATTATACACATTGTTCAAAACGTTTTCTTTGATGGTCTAAGAACTTCACGCATCAACTCTGATTATATAGTGTTATTCAAACACCCTGCTGATCAGTTACAGGCACAAATGCTTTCCAGACAGCTCTATCCTGCCAACGCTAAATATTTTCTAGAAGCTTATTCTGATGCTACTTCTCAGCCACATGGTTACCTTTTAATTGATCTAACTCAAAATGCTAGAGATGAACTGAGGCTTAAAACAAATATTTTTAGCAGGCATCCAACTGTTTATATGCAGAAATCTATAAATACTAGCAGAGATATTGTGACAAAAAAATGGGTAAAGAACGATTAACACGCAATATTGGTTGTTTACATCTCCTAAGTCAAGCAAAAAAACCTCAAAGAACCGCTATTATAAATACTGCCAGCAAAGATCAAATCCTTTGTCTCTGTGACTGTGCAAACAACTTTCTGAATGGTAATATTCCTTTCGATAAAAAGGATATAAATAAACTTCGAAGATATCAGAATCAAATTAGATACCTGGCAAACAATAAGCAGGCGACTACAAAACAAAAGAAAGATATTATAATACAGGAAGGTGGTTTTCTTCCTCTTTTACTTACTCCCATACTTACAATAGCTGGTAGTTTATTAGCTGATGCAATAGCTGGCAGAAAATGAAACATACTGAAAAAATGATTCTTATACCCGCTGAAATCAGCGAGCGGACTAAACCTATTGATATTGTGCTAGATTCCTTGGATAATGAATTGCAAAAAGTTTTGCATAGCAAACGTATAGCTCCTGAAATAAAACTCATGAAATACAATCAGGTGCTTAGCAGATTTAAACGACTATATGATCAAAAGCAGCAGCCATATAGAGCTAGTATAGTTGAAGATACAAAGAATGCATTGAGTGATGAAGATGTGCTTGTTGGTATGCCAAAAAATCAGATCCCAAAGGCAAAACTCCTTCTTCACTACATTCGTACAAACCCATTTATTGAAATTGAGCCTAATGGTGAGCTTGTGATAGATGGCAATAGAATTGAAGGCTCAAACATTGCAGATTTAGTTAATGATCTTGCACGTGAGCGTAAGAAAATAAGCAGGCACCCTGGCACAAAAGAATTGCTGAAAGTGTTTAATCGCACAAATGTTCCACTGGAAAGTATAGTAAATAGACAAGGTAAGGAGATTTTTGCTGCAGGTGGGGAATTCGACTGGGATGAAAGTCTATAAATACTTATCACATATAATTTATTCAAAACAAAATTACAAAAATGCACGTTCAATTCAATCCTAACGATTACAACATTTGGTTGGACTACTACACAGGGCAGGCTGCCCAAACAGGCTATGGGTTGGAAGGGTATAAAGGCATCCCATACCAGCGGGGCGTAGGTCTTGGCAGTTTTTTCCGTTCGCTTTTTAGAATGGCAGTCCCAGTTTTGCAGTCAATTGGTAAGCGAGTTGGAAAACATGCTCTAGTTGCAGGTTCAAACATAGCGTCTGATTTGGCCCAGGGAAAACCGCTTTTTGAGTCTACTAAAGAACACTCAAAGCGAGAAGCTGCTCAATTGTTTGATGAAGCCTCTCATGCCCTTCAGCAGCAGCAAGGAGAGGGTCTTGGTAGCCGCCCAAAGTCTATAAATACTAGCATGATAGATGCTTTTTCAAAACAAAAAAATGGCTCTCGTAAACGGAAAATCTATCCCCAGTACCAAGACTGAACTGGACCTTTTTACGGTCCCTCCTACTCAAGTAGTGATAAAGCGTGGTTTTTGGCATGAAATTCAACCTACAAATCCTATTACTAATGAGGGACCATATGAATTTAGAGTACCTCCTGATCCACATTACATTCAGCTCAATAAAAACTACATTTACATGCTACTGAGAATCAAAAAACCAGTAGTTGCTGCTGGAGCAGCAGTGCCTGACTATGCGCCTATCAATCTTATTGGTAAGACTTTCTTTAAGCAGGTAAAATGCTTTTTAGGAGGCAAATTAGTTTTTGACAGCTCTGATAAATATGCATATAGATCGTATTTTGAAACCGAATTAAATTATGGGTATGATGCCAAGCATTCGCATTTGCAATCTGCGCTGTACTTTCACGAAGGTGGAAGTGATGTTGACACAAAAGACAATGAAGCTTTCAAAAAACGTTCAAAAATGTTCAAAGATGAAAATGTTGTGGAAGTTGCGGCCCCACTGCACATTGACATGTTCTTGCAAGACAGATATTTAGTTAATTTTACCGATTTCCGCCTAGAATTACACAGAAATAATAATGCATTTGTTTTGCAGTGCTTTGAGGATGTCAGCCTTGACTTGAAAGTCTCACAAATGAAATTTTTTATTCGAAAAGTTGAGGTTTTGGACACTGTGAATTTAGCTCTTGAGCAAACAATGCTTTCCTATACAGCAAAATATCCTATAAGGAGAGTAGCTTTGACTAATTTGCACATTTCAAATCCTGCTAGAGAAACGCCCAATTATACATTGTTTACTGGTCAGCTGCCTAGGCGTATAGTGTTTGCTTGTGTTGAAGGCAGTGCTTATCGAGGCAATCTAGCAAAATCGCCTTTCAACTTCAAACCGTTCAGCATAAATGATGTAAAAGTAACGTGTGGAGGTATAACGTATCCTGCTTACCCACTCAGCATTTCATTTAAACATGACAGGTACTTGCAAGCCTATACTCAGATGTTTGATGCATTAGATATTGGGCATGAAGGTAATTTCATTAGCAGAGAAGATTTTAAAACAAGTCACTGCTTCTTTGTGTTCGATTTGACTCCTGATGCAGATGATGGAGGACACTGGGACCTAGTCCGTGAAGGAACAACAAGCATCGCTGTTAGGTTTTCTGAGAATTTGCCCGATTCTGGCATTGAAATCATTATATATGCTGAATTTGATAACTTAATAATGATTGATAAAAACCGAAACACGTTTCATGACTATGATGCATAAACATGAACACTATTGAAATATTCAAAATTCTCAAACATAATAATACATTTGCAGGCGTTTTCCCAATAGATCGTCTGCCACCTATAAGAACCTACCCTGCGGCTCTAGTTGTAAATTTGGACCCCAGTGAGGAACCAGGATCACACTGGGTCGCAATTTATTTTCAAAATAAGAAGCATTGCAACTATTTTGACAGCTATGGCTTAGAACCACCTGTGCAATTGCATAAATACATTTCTGATAATGCGCTCTCATTTACATACAATAATATGCGAGTACAAGGGCTTTTCTCAATCAGCTGTGGTCATATGTGTATCTACTTTTTGGTCTGCATGAGCAAAGGCATAAGTTTCACAAACATTGTTCTATCTATGCTCAGTGAAAAAATTTATAAATATTTCAATAAACTAAGGTTATAAAAAAATGGATATGAAACAGTTTTACATAACGCTTCCGAGCAATTCACAAGAAACAAATACTGCAGCCACTTTTGTTACCAATCTGCCTAGGCAAATCGCATTAACTGGCGACTGGGAGGTTGGGTTAGCTGAAATAATTTATGCAAATACATGGCACAATGTTGCCGAGGAGCAGAATATGATACAGTTTTACGACATCAAAAACAATGTGCGACAAAAATTGCTTATTCCTCGAGCAAGATATTTAAATATACATGACCTCATCCAAACCATGAGGAATGGAATAAAAACGGTTAGCCAAATAGACAAATTTGATTACATGCAATATTTTGGCATAAAGTATGATGAAAATAGGAAATTTTGTAACTTAACAATCAATACTGAATATATTCAAAGTGTAAAGCTGACAAAGCATTTAATGTATATGCTAGGATTTCTAGAGAGCCAGCTTAGCAATATAGATTATACTGTGAAAAAAGAATTAAACATAGTTGCGCACCATTCGCCTGACATGCTGGGTGGAATGCACAACTTTTACGTATATTGCGATATAGTTGAGCCTCAAATCGTTGGAAATGTTTTTGCACCGCTTCTGCAGGTTGTGAATATAGAAGGAAAATATATGGATATTGTTAATCACGCATATATTAGTCCACATTATATACCTGTGCTCAAAAAATCATTCAATACCATTGAAGTGAACATTAAAAGTGATCAAGATAAACCTGTGCCTTTTGAATTTGGCAAAACAATTGTTAAAATGCATTTCAGGTATCGGCTATAAACATTTTATTATCACACCTGCTTCGCCTGAACAGCGTATCCACCTTTGCCTTAGGCAGATACTTTTGGTCTAAGCTCAATGCTGAGTACAAACAAAGTTTAGTAGAAAATGATGCTGAGGCTATCAGCAATTTTTCCAAACTTGTCAAACAATGTTTTACTTTTCGTGATTTGCCTACCGTAGCTAATCTGTGGCAACATTTCAGCGAGCAAACAAAAGAATATTATGCATACTTTCCACGAACGATCAATCAATGAGTGTTTGACGTAGATTGGCGAAAATCATACAGTGTAAAGTGGCGGTAGTGTCCCCCATCTGACTCTGGGCCCCTGCCTAAGCGCGTGCACACAATTTTTCTTGGGAGCATTGTAAAAAATTGATATACTGTAGGAATTTTCACAAAACTCTTGTAATAGTTTTCTAATAGGATATGTATACTACCCCTGAAATTTCAATCCAATCCGCCCTCTATCCCTAAAGTTAGAGTACTATATGAGAAAGTGTAAAGTAAATTGGTATACTGTAGGCTGCGCGCTGAAATTCTGTGCATAGCATGCCTCGCCTATATACATCATTTCCTGAAAATTTGAACAAAATCCAAGCATTGATTCTCAATTTATGCAAAAGTGTAAACTAATGCTTATATACTGTAGGTTGCGCTGCTAAAATTTTGTACATGCCATACTTAACATATACTTGACATACTCTGAAAATTTGAGCCTGATCCGAGTGCTGGTTCTTGACTTGCGCCTCTTCAAAAATAACCCCCAGGGTAATAACCCCCTGGGTAATAACACCGGGGTTACCCATGGAAATTTCCTCTCCCCTGGCCCTGGGCCCCTGGCCCTGGGCTGGACGCGCCCCCTCCCGGGGCAGGTCCGGGCACGCCCCTACGCTATAGCACAGCCTATGCTAAAGCATTGCTCCCTGAGAAAAGCCAGGGAGCAGATTCTGAGCCCCTCCGCCTATGCTATAACACATGCTATGTTATAACATTGCGCCCTAGGGACCCACGCCTAACTACTAACGTCTCATCAACCTGATTTTCTCCTACTACATCAAACAACGTGCTCCCGACAAACTCTGGAGAAGGTCTCGCAGCAGTTTGGCCACCAAAATTTTTCATCTAAATTACAATTAAACTTAAATCGACTGCTCCATTACTATACAAAACATAATAAAACATGGAAAATAAATAAATAATAAAAAACATACTCATAAATGCTAGTCATGCATTAAATCTGTTAGTTATTATTTGCCCTCTTTCTCATCAAAGCTTCTTTATATGCAGCAGCTTCGTGAAGAACAATACGATCCAGTCTAGTTCGTTTTGGCAGCAAATGCTTGTGTGTCTCATATGGATACACATCTGCCTTCTTAACAATAACTGGTGTATTTGTGCCAAATAAAATGACTAGCAATTCATCAACAGATCTACACAACAAATGACCAACACGTGCATCATGCTTCATTGCATATGCACACCTTACTGGATGACCAGGAGACTGTATAATCACTAGATCTCCCTCCTGTACAGAAAGTGAGGCTTCATTCTCCCCTTCTTCCTCCAAATTTGGGTCAACAGCTTGCTGTTGAGCCAATTGTTGATGTCTACTAGCATCAGAATCTGTAGCAGTGCTATCAGAAGCTGTGGTTTTCACATCAGTTCTTCCCTCCTTGGAGTTCTGTTTGGAACTATCAGAACTCTTTTGCACATCAACTTCTGACCCAGACTGCCCATTGCCATTCTCTTCCACAACTGCAGGGCACACTGCTGAACGAGTCTGGCCTAAATCTGCTTTTGAATAAAAGGGCCGTAACTGATCAGCATGAGCCTGTCTCTCTGGAGCCTGAATGTGCTTGGCTCTTATGACATACAACACTGGTGACAGCTGATGCACAATCACATATGGACCGATCCACTTACGAGCTAACTTACCTTTTACTCCTTTTGGTCGTCTAAAATTTGTATACATCACTGTCTGGCCTACTTCGTACTGAACTTCCAATGATTTTCGGTCATAATACTTTTTGCTCTTCTGTTGAGATGCCTTAATATTTGCTTGAGCAATCAATCGAGCTTCTTGTAGCCGATTTTGCACAACTTCAATATCATATGGTCCACTAACATCTGGATCCACTGTACGACGCAACACAACATCAAGTGGATATTGAGGCAGTCGACCATAAACCAATTCAAAAGGCATTTTTCCTGTAGATTCTTGAACAGAAGTATTATATGCGAAGGTCAAATAAGGTAGCAAGAGATCCCAATCAGAATGTTGATCCCGTGTGCAAGTTGCTAACATCTGGATCAATGTCCGATTGAATCTCTCAACAAGGCCATCTGTCTGTGGCCTGTATGGAGCAGTAGTAAGCTTTTTAACCTTCAACAACTCACATAAATCCTTAATTAGCTGACTTGTAAATTGCTTACCCTGATCAGTTAAGACTGTCTTTGGTGCTCCATGCTGCAATATCACTTGATGCAAGAGAAATTTTGCAACAGTCTCTGAACGAATATCCGACAAAGCTGCTGTGATAACCCATTTTGAAAGATATTCAGTGCACACAATAACATACCTCTTGCCATTTTGTGTCAACGGGAGCTCTAAAATATCCATAGCTATTAGATCAAAAATCTTTCCAACTGGTATGCTATGCAAAGGGCTATGCGGAAGTGGACTAGCTTTCATTTCTTGACAAACTTTGCATGATCTAATCCATACTTGAACATCATCCCACATTTGAGGCCACCAATACTTTTCTTGGATCCTCTTTAGGGTTCGAACCATGCCCATGTGGCCACCAAACAGGGAGTTATGATAGTAATAAAGGATATCTTCCTTCCTTTTTGCTGGGACCACCAATCTCAATTTGTGGTTGTCTGCTCCAGGAAACTGAGTAAGTCTATACAATTGACTATCATCTGCATAAACAAAATCCTTTGAAAGCCTTTGTAACCTAGCAGCCTCTTCTGGGGAATCAGGCACTTGATCAAGTATTTGATAGCATAAAATAGGCCTGCAAAATTCATCGTCCCACTGATCATCTGTCCAACTCCTTGGAAGCTTTTCTTCATATCTATGCACTACTGAACCAAATGCAGCAATGACATTTAGAGGTGTGGCACTAGGAAGATTTCCATTAGGGCAGGGCCCCTGCTGGTTGTCCTCTAGTGAGCCATGCTCTAACACAACATTGTCCTTATCTTCCACTAGACCATCAGCATCAGGTGGTCTTCTTGATAATCCATCAGCATTAAGGTTAACCAAGCCCTTTCGATGGAATATCTGGAAGTTGTATGAACTTAACTCTTGCTGCCAGCGCAAAACTCGACCATTTACCCCATTGTAACTACGTAGTGCACGTGCAGCAGAGCTGTCAGTCACTAGATCAAATTCTCGACCAAAGACATAAGGTCTAAAAGGTCCTGTAACTGCCCAATAAATAGCCAGCATTTCTTTATCATTTATGTGATACCTTCTCTCAGCATCAGACAATGTTCGACTGGCGTAAGAAATAACCCATTCCATCTTACCCTCATATTGAGCTAAAACAGCACCTAAACCACGTTCACTTGCATCAGTGTATACCACAAATCGCTTAGAAAAATCAGGGTACCGAAGTGTGGGGTACTGCATTGCTTCTTTCTTTAGCTGTTCAAATGTAGCTTGACATTCCTCAGTCCATTCATAACTCCTTGCAGTCTTTCTTAGGTCATTGAGTACTGCAGCTTTAGCAGAAAAATTCTTATTAAAACGACGATAATACTGCATCAGTCCCATAAATGATGCTAGTTCTTTCTTGTCTTTGGGAACTGGCCAGTTATTGATTGCTTCAATCTTCTTAGGATCTGGTCTTACACCTTCTGCTGATATAAGATGACCTAAAAATGGGACCTCATCCTTACCAAACTCGCACTTTTCACCTTTTAAGGTCAGTCCAGCCTTCTTCAATCGATCAAACACCATTTGCAAGTGAGTGAGATGTTCATCAAAATCCTTCGAAAATATGATGATATCATCTAGATAGACTGTGCAGAAGTTCCACAGATAGCCATCAAGAACTAGATCCATTAGTCGCTGAAATGTGGAGGGTGCATTACACAACCCAAATGGCATCACTGTGAATTCAAAAAGTCCTTTCCTGCTATAAAACGCTGTCTTCTCTTTGCTTGATGCTTCAAGCTCAACTTGCCAATACCCAGAGGCTAAATCCAATGTTGAGAAAACCTTTGCTGAACCTAGTGCATCTAGTGTCTCATCAATCCTGGGCAGAGGATAAACATCCTTTTTTGTGACACTATTAAGCATGCGAAAATCAATGCATGGCCTCCAAGTGCCATCTTTCTTTTGGACTAAGACAAAATTCGCCCTGTAAGGACTTTTAGATGGCTGAATCACACCAGCTTGTTGCATCTTCTCTACTTCCTGATCTATAATTTCTTTCTGAGACTCTGGAATTCGCCTGGCACTTTGTATGACTGGTGATGAATCTCCTGTATCAATCTTGTGTGATATAAGGCTAGTCCGTCCAATGCTTCCAGTAATTTCCACAAAAAGGTCCTTATTTTGCTTGATCAACTCAGCAAGCATTTTCTTCTGTTCATCTATTAAAGTAGACTTTGATCCTGCAGCCTTGCTAACAATTTCAGCAACAATCACCTCAACTGGGCAATTATCCCCCTTGACTTTGACAGAGGCAGCATCAGCAGGACAAGCCAAACAGGGTTCCAGCTGTCCTGGATGCACCCCTGGCTCAGTCTCAATTATTCCTAGAATAGTTCCTTCCTTGATCTTCTTCATCTTACTGGACATATTTATCATGGGCAGTGGTATCAGGCCATTATCTGTCTTCACTAGTGCCTCAGCACCTAGCAAGCCTCCTGGTTTCAAGGATTCACTCCCAATGAATGTGCCCTGAAATGAGCCTGTGATACCATCTACTCTACCCATCACGTGACAGATGCTATTTGGAGGGACCTTGATAGCCGTTTCAGCTCTAACAAAGCAAGAGATTGGCCTGTCATGCACAACTGGCTCCAAAAATTTTGTGTAGACCAACTGATTACCTACATGAGCATAAGCAGCCTTAGCTCGAACATCAACCAACAGTGAGCCATCAAACATGCCTTCTGCCCCTATAATTAGGTCAAATGGCAGTGTATCCACTATGACAAACACTGAGCTAAATTGGTGCACACAAGGAATACCGATTCCTACATTTAATGTCACTTCACCACTTACCTGAATGACATGATTTGACAAACTACTTATTTCAGAAACTGGGGAAATCTGAATGTCTCCTTGGCTCAGGGCTGGCTGTATGCGTTCGAAGAAATCCTTGCGAATAATATTGCACACACTACCATTATCTATTAGTGTGATCACAGGGGTTTTCTGAGGCCCTACTTGTGCCATAATTACAGCATGAAGATCCATGCGAACATTGCGTGTAGTCACAGCGCCACAAGACACCATACATCCTAGAGTAGGAGCTTGCCACTTAGCTGATAAGTCAGTTGGTTGAGTGTCTGGACAGGGTCCTGACATCACACCCCCTTGACTAGCAGCTTGGTTGCATATCCCTACTGAATGGTTCTGATATTGTGGACATTGGTATTGTAAGTGATCAGGTGAGCCACATACATAGCACTTACGTAGCTCACGAGCAAATGTTGCATTTGGTGGCATAAAAGTTCTCTGCCCCTTGCCCAACCCTGCATGAAATGTCTGAGGAGGCTGCATGTTAGTGCCTCCTTGATTCCTGTGACTCGCATAGCCTTGAGATTTATAAGCAGGGGTTACATGTGGTACCTGTGACTTAAATGCATTAGGGCACACTGACCTAACATGACCTGACTGACCACAGCCAAAACACATCACTGCTTTCCCTTTTGGTACTTGTGTAGGCCTAGCTTGCCCCATGGTTCCACCTCTTCCTTGTGCACCTGGTGGATGTGGGCCTGTCTCTGTCTTACTTGAAATAAGTGGTGTTGCTTGGAACCCTGATACTTGATTGCTCTTTGCAGGTTTCTGCTTCGCCAATTCTTGTAAAGTTACTATGCTTAAAGCATAGTCTGCAGCTTCATCCAACGTTTTACAATGCTGCTCAAGTGTCTTCAGGCGTAAAATTTCACTATTGAGCCCGGCTATAAACAAACGTATCACTTCACTTTCACTGTGTCCATGGCGTTCATTAGCATAGGCCTTCCTTGCTTTATCTCTGAACTCACTTATGTAGTTATTGACATCCTCATTCGGCTTTTGCTGCAATCGCCGCAATTCATTTCTCATTTGTTCAAAATGCTGAGATGAAATTAACTTTTTGACCAACTTCCTGCGCAGCCTTTTCCAATCCTTACGGGTATTGCGACTACAGGAATCTAGAACTTGGGCAGCACGCCCTTCAACTAGGTTAGCAATTAACCAACACTTATAATCTCCACTCCAATCAGAAGCTTCAGCGGCTCGTTCAATCTTAGCCAACCAATCAAGAAACTCACTGGGGTTGGTTCCATCACAATTCTTAAATTGTAAAGGAATTTTGAACTTCTTTTTCTGTTGACGCTCCTCAGCATCACTACCTGGATGATGTCTCTCAGACACACAAGTAGACTGGCTGGAGTCACGGCTGCCTGAAGACTGGGGCAGTGCCCGAGACCTTCGGGACTTACACCTACCCCTGTCAGCCTGCTCATAGACCGAGGACTCCTTACCAACTTTAGTCACAACACTTTTAAGCTTGCCTCTTTCAGGCTCCGAAAAATCGGCTTCATCATCATATTGTGCCGAATTTCTCTTTAACACATCACTATCCTCTAAGACATTTTCATCCTTGGCTCGCAAGCCATCATATTCATCAGCTTTCTCGAAAATGGCGAGTCTCTGTGAGTTCCTCTCAACAGTCTCTCCCAAAGAATTGATCCCAGCACGTAAGTCTTCATCAAACTGAACCAAATGTCCACTTACTTTAGTGACATGGTTAACAAGTGATGTTTGTACACTCAACATCCTGTCAAACCTTTCTCTTGTCAAACTACTATTTTTTTCAAACAATTCAACAGCCTTCTCTACTACCTGCAACCTTCCATCAAGGCTTTGAATGCCGTCATCATGGGCCTGGATACCCTGCTGTACCTCCAAAAACATTTCTTCAGCCTTGGTCATCCTTCTACCCAAATGAGAAAGAGAACGATCCACAGATGCTAGCTTCTCTGGGAACGCCTCATACTTCGCTGTCAACTGGGCTAAGTCATCCCTAAACCCACATAGAGCCTCAGTGATATCAGCCAAAGTCAAATTTCCAGTACCGGTACCATCAAGAGTGGCCATTCTCAAACAACAAACTGATAGGCTTATCAATCTTACCAATTCCAAACAAAAGAATACAGCCCTATATACTGTAGACACAAGTGGCTACCCTTACTACTATATGCCTTCTAGCATATAAAATTTCAGTACGATGCGGCGTACTAGTATGCCAACGCGCATACAAAACAAAAAAATCAGCGACTGGCGTTTAAAGTGTACCTTACAGTAGCCAGAAACGCGATAAAAGTGGTAGAATTACGATTACCCACCTTAAAAAACCGATTTATACCGAACCGACAGTGGCCAAAAACGCGATTAAAGCGGTAGAAATCAGACTAACTACTTTAAAAACCAAACAACTGGCCTTTAAACCGAACCAACAGTGGCCAAAAACGCGATAAAAGCGGTAGAAATCAGACTACCTACTTTAAAACCCAAACAACTGGCCTTTAAACCGAACCAACAGTGGCCAAAACCACAACAAAAGCGGTAGAATTCCGACTAAATATTTTAAAAACCCGAAAAAATGGCCTTTAAATCGAACCACGTTTATCTCTTAACTTTATTAGAGGTGGAAGAGAAGTTCTCTTACCAACACTCTATTTATCGGACAAAGACGTTGAGTAATTTTTAGCCAGATAAGGTTGTAAAACTTAGGTGCTTAAGCTAATTAATTAAATAATTTTTCAACTTCAATAAACTGCAACTGGGCAGTTAGCACTAACCTTAAATTGGTAATCCAAAAGTAAGCAATGGTTAAAGGGTATTAAATGAATAAAATTGACTCAAAAACTCCGTAAAAATATTTTATTAATCTCAAATAATCGCCGCACTCGATAAAACTAACAGCGAGCCGACCACACATGGGCGTGGGGGGGTCTGACCCCCCCCAGAAACCAAAAGACCTCCCCCAGAAACCAAAAGATCCCCCCAAAATTCAATTTTTGAAAATTTTTTTCGCAATTTTTTGATGCCAATGGATAGTGCTTGATGAGAAACGTCGAAAAATGGTGTTTTTATCGCCATACCACCATTTTTAGGGCTATTTTTTGACCTTCAAAAACTCTTGGACCCTCCCAGAATTTTCTTGCTGCCCAAGTATGGAGCCGACTCGAGTCCAAAATCGTGCAGACTACTCGAATAAAACAAGTGTCAAATTAAAGAAAATGGGTCGAAAAACGAATTTATTTTAGGAAGAGCGTGAAACTGCGTAAAAGTACACTTGACACACCAAAAAGCACATGCTTATGATAATTAAGTACTTACATCAAATACACGGTGTGTACGTGCGCAAGTAGCGTAGCTATGTGCTAAGTACGAGATCTGTTTATAAAAAACGCGCTAAAAGGGTCATCAAATTTTGACAGGTAGGGAATAAGAATAAAAACGTGCATTCATTACAGCTAATGATATTCGGATATTTTATGAGCATAACGGAAGTTACACGTAGGCATAAGTCTACAATTTTATAGTGTAGATTGCACAATAAGTACTATGAAAAGCGTTATTAGTTAAGAAAGCACTGCAAATATGCTTTGAAGCATATGCAACACACGTGAAAAAATCTGCTACTTGTTTGAAAATTAAACTCACATACTGAGTGGTTATCCAAAGTTTTAACGGTTTTTAGAGCATAACACACAGTAGACACAAGTTAACAAGATTTTTCGGCAAAATAGTTTTAGTTTAATATTATCTATTTAAAGCATTTGATTTTATCAAGATCCATCAAGTGGTATAGAAATAGCAATATTTAATGAATAGGAGACGTAACTTGCTTTGATCTGCAGTTACATTTTTGGCGCAGAAAGTCATCTATTTTCTTATAGTTTGCACTAATTTGTATGAAAACCCAACGAGTCACAATTATTTTATTGTTTTCGCTTTTCTCAAAAGTATAAATGGAACAAAAAGTTATACATTTACGGATAAATTCATCAAATTTGTCACATTGTTTGAAAAACGCCATGTGGTTAAGAGAATAGGGAAGATATGTAATTCCGCCCATACTATAGACCACACAAGGGCGTTAGAGGGAGTTGTGGGTATGCAATCCCCAAAGAAGGCCGAATTTTCCCCCCAGAAACCAAAATACCCCTTCCAGAATTCAATTTTTGAAATTTCTCCTTGTTTTTTCGTAATTTTTTGATGCCAATGGATAGTGCTCGATGAGAAACGTTTAAAAATGATGTTTTTTCGCCATACCACCATTTTTATGACCATTTTTTTGACCTTTTAAAAACCTCGCAGCCCCCAGAATTTTGGTGTTGCTAACCTATGCTGTAGACACCCTGATTTCAAAAAAACATTTATGCTGTAAGGTATGCTCTACTTCGCCCTCCGCCGATGCTGTCCTCTTGAACCCACTGCAGAGTAAGATGGTTACTCGACGTTCATACGGTTGGATACGCCCCTGCCATCAATGGTTTGGGCACTCAGAGTTTATTCACGCGTACCTACCGTGTGTTTATTTTGCTTTATCCATTTACACTCGTTTGTTTGATGTTGCTTTTTGCATTTGTACTTCAAAATGATAAGCATGTACTTTATGTTATAGGTCATTCCATGTCAAGTGGTCCAGAGGTCCCCACTCGACCGTCTCAGATTTCAACAAAATTTTGTGTGTGTGCCTATGGTCTCAAACGAGCGTCTGCTAAATTTTTCTCATAATTCTTAAAACTCTGGCAACTAGAGCCTAAACCTGAACCCTACTCTATATTGATAACACGAAAGTCCTTAAGAACCTGCAACTTTGAAATCGCATTGTAGCCGAATCAGACCTTTTTATCCAGTTAAAAATTTGTAGGCATGGACCAACTTTTTGTCTTCTTCCAAATTAACGTAAAATTAATTTTAATTCTTTGTTCTTCTGTTGTTATTATCGTGTAAAGATGCCCGAAAAATTGAGTTTTCAAAATTATTTCAAACTCAAGTCATTCATAAAACCCCGAACGAGAAAAGCCTTAAACCTGCTGTTGCATACGTTAAAGGAGCACGATGCGTTATCAGTGGCAGATCTAGGATTTTCCTAAGGGGGGGGACGGTACCCCTAAGTGGGGCGGAACCCTGACTTGGGCGGAAAAATTAGCCGTTTTAACCCGAAAATCGCTCAAAAATGCTTAATTTTGCGCACTCGTTTTGGGCCAATAGGGGGGGCGGCCCGCCGCCCGCCCCCCTAAATCCGCCCCTGTGCGTTATGTCTAAAACAGATTATAAGACATCCACAGTATAAAGATATAATCGAGCAAACTTTTCAAAAATCTAAAGTTATACAAATTTCCTGCCTTTTTCTCAAAATAAATACCCTTCGATTATTTTCTTCTTGATACTATTTGAAAGAGCAACTTTTTCTACCTAATTCATCTTGAATTGGCATGGACACTCAAACTAACACGTCAAAAAACGGCCGCAAAGATTAATATACTGACCAGAAATATATCTAATTGTTTAGAGTCACTTCCTGAAAGACTCGACTCGAGGTTTTGACAAGTCAAAAATTGACCTCCTCTCATTTAACAATGTTATATGTAGTTTTTAAGGGTCGGTGCCGAGTGCGCTGCCTACTTCGAGTGCACTGCCAAGTCCGAGAGCGCTGCCGAGGCCAGGTGAGCGGTAAAGTCTCGTTAGAGCACTTTTGAGCAGTATCGTTAGAGCACTTTGTATCGTTACAACACCAGTCGCGTTATGGCACTAAATGTCTCGTTAGAGCACTCAGGTGTCCCGTTATGGCACTTCTGTGTCTCGTTAGAGCACTCGAACGGATTGACCCTAAAAATATCTCGTTAGAGCATTACAGTTTGCCTGACGTCGTCACAGCGTACAGTTTGACCTGGAAAACGTCATAAGTAAACATAAATAGGCAGCAACAATAGGCATGTTGTGCCAGAAGATTTAACAAACAAAAGAAACATGTGTAATCCATAAAATCGAACATTAATCGTATAAAAGCGATTGCTCATTCATTTTGACTGCCTGTTCAGTAGCTTTTAGCTTAGTAAAATGTACCTTTATCTGTATTTCTGTTAATAAAAAAATGTTACGTATCTATATTATAAAACGCGTATTAAACATTATTTAGCTGTACTTTTCCGTTTTTTGCATGAAATACGGAAAATACAATCGGAAATTGCATGAAATAAGGAGAGCTGAAGTTCCAGATTTCGCGAAGTGTCTGTTTTTAAAGCTAATTCTTTTATCATTTTCTGAGTTTTACGTCGTCCGTTTTTCGTTGTTTGAAGAACTGCATGATTATATACTATCAACAATAAAGTTTCAAAAATTTCGACTAAAATGTTAAAAAGTCATATAATTTTAACATTTTCGGATTTTCTCAAGTCTACTTGTGCTTTTTTGCATCTCAGTCTAAAAAATTGCAAACGCTGGGCAGGTTTTTCATAATATGTACAATGGCCTGCCAAATGATGCCGATTTTGTTCAGCGTGTCAATATTGAAATTTCACGCTATTTAAATCACGTACAACATTTTCTGTAATTTTTCGTCTAATAATTTTTTTGGGCGACAAAAATTTGCTTATTTTTATGCATGTGTACATTAAAAACGTAAACTCCGTCGTTTTCGTGTATAAAGCATGATAAGACAATTTTGGTGCTCTAACGCGACATGCTAGTGCTCTAACGAGACTCACAGGTGCTATAACGCGACACACTGGTGCTCTAACGAGACAAAGTGCTATAACGATACAAAGTGCTATAACGAGACGTGAGCTGCCATAGTCGAGTGCGCTGATAGGGCCGAGTGCGCTGCCAGACAGATATTACCGCTTTGCGTGCGAATTATTTCCGCTGATTACTGAAAAACAATGTTTCTCCAGTAGACTACTTATGTAAACAGTACTTATGTACCTGAGCGCAATTAGGAAGTGTTTTTTGTTGTTGCAAAATTAAGGTCAGAAACCGAAAAAACAACAACTTCCTTAAAAAGTGCTTGAAATCAACTACGAATCATTACTTAGTATTTATGCTATTTAGTGGTTTAAGATAATTCCAAGGCAATTTTAGCTCAAAAATCTTCGGCTACCTTCAAATAAATGCGATTCATCTCAAGCTAAAATACTACACTTTTGTTCTGCTGTATAGAGGCACTATTGACCTCAAATCTTTTAATATTTTGCATTTGTAAGAATAATTCAATTTGAACTTTGAAGAGAGTAAAAAAATCTTCAAACAGCAAGCCGAATTGCTTCATTTCGTTGAGAAGTAATAATTGTGATAGCCTGTTCCATCTATGTAGCTAGCAATCAACATCCATTTAGAACATCGATGTCTCTTAAAAACTCATAGAACGACAAAGTCCCAAAAATATTGTTAGTAAGAAAAAATGGTTGAAAGCTAACGTTAAAACGTAAAACACATCTTTTGACTCTTCATCATTCCCATTCATCATATCAAAATAAAAACAGTAAAAAAATTAAAATTTGAATTCTGGGCTGCTGTGGATGGGAATGGTTTCTTGACAGTCGGAACCATATGAAGAGATGCACAGCATGGCGGGAGTCAAATATTGAGCTTTTTTGGGCTAAAATGGCCTCAAAAACTGATATAAACGCCAATATAGAGTTTATATCAATTTCTGGTACTTTTGAAGAAAGTTTTCAATTTTAATCCACTTTTTGCCTTAATTTTGCCACATTTTTCCCAGAAAATTTTCTCATAGGAAAGAAAAGTCGAGTAGCGTTAAATATAGAATGAAGAGCAAGTGTTACGTGTTTTTTAATTAATTTTCCTACGACTTAACGGTTAATTGAATGTTTTGTGTCACTTATGCACAAGAATCACTCGTTAGCACGAATAATAGTTGCGTACATTTATCTGCATGTACATACCTACTTATCTATGTGCACAAATTCTCAAACGAAAAGTGTTGACGGAAAACGATAATAGATATCTAAGCTAAATGCAGCATTGGAATAACATCTAAGAACATATTTCTTACTAACAATAAGTTACAATATGTAACCATTGTTACATCTGCTAAGAGGCTGCCTAAAATAAGGTATTACTATGTATGTAAAGCTTGGGAATTCTGGTGTGTCGGTCTGGAAAAATCCTTTTTTTGCTGGAATCAGTTAGCCATTTTGGGGTCTTGATCTTCCTTAAAATCTCCCCAAAAACGCTTATGAATTCCACTGTGATCAATCGTACCTACTCAGACACAAAGCGGTAGGAAAAAGCATAATTGTACAGATGTACCTACTTACGTACTTGCGTAACTACATGCTGTTTATTTGGCAGCGCACTTGGCCCTGTCAGCGCACTCGACTACGGCAGCACACTCGGACCTTGCAGCGCACTCGGACTTGGCAGCGCACTCGGACTAGGCAGCGCACCTGGCCCCCAATCGTTTTTAACGGCTGAGTCTAATAGTGCAACTTCTCTTTCTTTGAAAACAAATATTTGTTGCGTAAAGTGGCTGTGTAAAGTATCAAAATGTAACCTTCTTTGTCAAATTTTACAGGTTGTGGTATTTTCCATCGTAATTCAGGATCACCATAATCAAATTCAATAATTCTTTCATTCGAAAGATCAGTAATTTGTACATTTTGTTAAATTAATTTAAACTTACAGCATTCCTTCAATATTTTTTGATACGATTACAAACGTAAACCATTTACGATGGTGACTTCAGTTTTGTCGATAATTTTTAATGTAGCGCATATACCATATGCGGGCCTTTGTTCATATTATAATATTTTATAGTTTATCACTAGAGACTTTTATAGTAAAGAAAACATAAATAAAAGGACCACTTTTTGTGCAATAGATGTTTGAATAGAACATGGCGGCCAAGAAATGGTTGAAATTTGACGAATTTGCCTGAGAATATCAAAACATTTTACCGTTAATACATTTGGACATTTATACTGAATAGCGGCGTTAGCTGTTATCAAGGGCTTATACATATGTACCTTAGAAAATTATATTAAAAACTCCCTTTCAAGTAACAGACCTTTAACGAGAAAATGGTAGGCTGAAAAATTATGAAATGTTTCGAAATTTTAACAAGCAATATTTTCTTATTTTTTAAATAATGTGAAGCTAATTAATATGTTGTCAAAATTATTAGGGACTTTTAAAAAAGAACTTAAAAAGATAAAAGGACTACTTTTTGACTTGAAAATATTTAAAAATAACATCTTCTGTTGAGAAATAAACAGAATTAGACTAGAAGCGACTGATCATGAAAGACTAGTTTCGAAAAATGAGCTTGAATGAGCTTACTTAAAATGTCAAGATATTTTTTATTAAAATCGTTTGATATATGTTGATTGTCATTTACACTTAAATATCTTATTAAGTGTTATCGAAAAATTTTTAAAAAAAAGGAAAAACATATAATACCTATTTTTTGAGCAAAATAGGTTTATAGTCTGTTCCACACAAGTTTGGACATAAATTTTAAAAGTATGTCCGACAATAAGCTGACAGATGGCTATTATAGCATTTATTTAATATATAATTATCGTAATCCGTTGGCTTACTTCCGAAAAAAATCTTGAAATTTGTGACCAAACTTATGTGAAACAGACTATAAATGGAACGTATACCGACTTAAAATTATCTAACTGAAAGAATTTTGAGTCAAAACATAAATCTCTTTTCCTATTTTGGTAATTTTATACATTTGGGTCATCTGGTATAAAGTTCGCTTGTTAATCATTATCTTGGAAATATTACTATCAGAATTCACAATACTAAGGCTAGTAAAATCAATAATTCATGGGCGATGCACGTTTCGGCCCATGGCCCTCAATACATAGTTTAACGTGAGCTAAATCATATCCTACTGTAATCACACGTATGCCACATCGTAAGCTTATACCATGTAGCTGGCCAGCTAGCTGGCCAGCCTCGATCCTAAGCTACATATTAGTGGAGATCTCTTGGACTGAGCTATTTACTATAGAGCGGGTAGTATTTAAGCAACAAATAGTAGGCGGAATTACGAATATAGAAAATGGGCGGTATACCTAATAAGTACCTAGCTTAAGCATAAATATACGAACGTAAAATAAGACTGTTAGCTGCTGAATGTATCGGCTTTGTTACACTCCTCCCTCTTTAAGACGAATTCTTCCCCAAAGTTCGAAACATCTTTATATGGATTGAACGAAATTTTGATGCAAAAAGTACTACTGGGCGGAAATTGCGGGTAAATAATCGGAAATTTCTTACAAAAATCATCCGGGCGGCAGTTGAGAATCAGTCCATTCGCGCCAAGCAGATCTTTCGTCAGTATTCGACGCTATATTCGCTGAGATCGTCAGCGTTGTCGAGCACGGCACGGCGCTGTCCATGAAATGGACGCAATTGGTTCAAATGAACCGTTCGCATCCGTCGGCGTCCGCTAAGTTCTCGGATGATCGCATTCGGCGGACGTAAGCGACGCAGTTCGTATGGACCCAACCATCGCTGATGGAATTTCGAGCTGGCGCGGGAATTTCGGCGCAAAACGAGATCGCCAGTTCGATATTTCGGTTCGTTCGATTCGACGCGATGTCGTTGGTCGTATTGTCGCTTCTGCTGCTGCTGTGCATGTCGGGCTGCATCGTCGGCACAACGCCGGGCCAAACGCAAATTTTGTAGAATTTCACGTATCGGCGGCGGCTGCAAATCGTCATCATCGGCAGTCAAAGCTTGATCGATCGGTAGTTTCGCATTCCGTCCATACACTAGGTAATAGGGCGAATACCCAGTGCTATCCTGGCGGCTGGTGTTGTACGCAAACGTAACGCTCGGCAAGTAGCTGTCCCATCGATCTTCAGTTTCCTGGATGCAGGTGGCCAACATGGTTTGTAGAGTTCGATTAAAACGCTCTACCAACCCGTTAGTCTGCGGACAGTACGGCGTTGACACAATGTGTCTAACGTTGCACAATCTGCAAACTTCGCGGAAAACAGCGGCCACAAACCCGGTGCCTCGATCAGATTGAACGACTTTCGGGGCCCCAAAACGCAAAACAATGCGTTCTAGGAATAATTCGGCGATCGTAGCGGCCTGAACGTTAGGTACCGCGATCGTCTCGGCCCATTTAGTCATCCGATCTATAAAAACAAGAATGTTGGTGTTAGAGGAGGGTGTAACCGTGAGCGGCCCCATCGTGTCCATGACCCAATGGTCGAGGGCGGCTGCCGCAGGTATAGGGTGCAGCGGCTGGACGGGCAAATGTTGAGTCGGTGGTCGGCGGCGTTGACAAGGCAAACACTCTCGGCAGTGTTTCCAAACGTCTGTGCGTTGTCCTGGCCAAAAATAGCGCTCTTGGGCTTTTTCGAAAGTCCGACAAAACGCTAAATGACCGGAAATCGGATCGTCGTGCAACGCTCGCAACAAAACAGAGACCAACCGGCGTGGAACGGCTAAGACTGGCTCTCGTTCCGGATCCTGTTGATATTTTAGGATCCCATTGTCCAACACAAAACGATCAGTGAGGTTCCACTGATCTGGGGTCAACCGCTCAGGTCGTTTACGCGTCTGCAACAGTCTATAAATATTACCTAAAAATACATCACGACGTTGCATGTTAGGCAAATCATGAAACAAATTACAATTTAAATCAATAGCATACACATTTTCAGTACAAAAATTAATATTAACATCATTAAGATCAACAATACTATCTTTACTGCTCTCTTTCAGTCCCCAAGTGATTTTATTATCACTATTATCACTGTATTTATCACTGTTAACGTAGCATCTATCATTTTCATTCTTACATACATTTTTAAGATCACAAATTTTCGCATTAACACTCGTACCTACATCAATAGCTGTATATTTCACACAATTCACGTCAGAATCGATTTTAGTACAATTTTCCTTATTAATTAGATCAATACAATTAACCAAGTCCGAGTTTTCAATCGGCAAACGCGATAATGCGTCTGCGTTCAGCGTTTTCGCGTCCTTTTCGGTAAATAACGTCGTAATTGTACTCTTGGAGCGACAAAACCCATCGCACCAAGCGCGACGGCGAAGCGTCGTGGATTTTCAAAAATCGAATCGGGGCGTGATCGGTGACCAGCGTGAATCGGTGACCGTAGAGATACGGTCGAAACTGCTTAATCGACCAAACGATGGCCAGCGCCTCCTTTTCGATGGTAGAGTAGTTTCGTTCGGCTTTGGTCAGCGTTCGCGACACAAAAGCGATCGGACGCTCTTCTCCATCGATTTTCTGTGCCAAAACACCTCCTACGCCGTATCCACTGGCATCGGTTTGGACCAGAAATGGGCTCTTAAAATCTGGAAAAGCTAAAGTAACAGCACGAGTTAAATCATTTTTGATTTCCTGAAAACTTTGCTGACAAAAAGGGTTCCACTGAAAAGAGACGTTTTTACGCAAAAGTTTATTTAAAGGACAGGTTTTATCTGCAAAATTATTAACGAATCTTCTATAATAATTAGCTAAACCTATAAAACTACGTAATTCGGTGATTGACTGGGGCACTGGCATTTTAGCCAGCGCCTCAATTTTGGCTGGATTAACTCTGAGACCACGGCAATCGATGATGTGGCCCAAATAGTTAACCTCGTCTAACGCAAACTCGCACTTCTTGAGTTTCAACGTCAATCCTGCACGCATCAATCGGTCAAAAACTTGTTGCAGTTGACTGATATGCGATTTCGGGTCTGTTCCGCAAATCAAAATATCGTCCAAGTAGACGAAACAATGACGCCATTTTAGGTCGCGTAGAACTTGTTCCATAGTTCGCTGAAAAGTGGCTGGCCCGTTCGTCAGCCCAAACGGCATAACATTAAATTCAAAAAGACCTAAAAACGAATTAAACGCGGTTTTATGTTTATCTTCTTCAGCAACCTCAATCTGATGATAACCTTGCTCGAGATCTAAAGTCGAGAAAATAGTTGAACCTCGTAATTGACTAAAAATATCATCAATAAGAGGAAGGGGGTACGCATCCTTAACCGTACAATCGTTTAATTTACGATAATCTACGCAAAATCGTTTAGTTCCGTCTTTTTTATCAACCATAACAATGGGAGCTGCCCAGGGACTTTGGGAAGGTCGAATAATCCCAGAATCTAACATTTGATTAACATGCTCCTCAATTACCTGTCTTTTAGCAAACGGTATGCGATAAGGGGGTTGAGAAATAGGTCTATGATCAGCGGTATCAATTCCATGTCTAACAATGGTTGTTCTACCTAATTGATGGCCTATGCCAAAAACTTTGGCGTTAATGTCTAAAAATGCCACAAATTGTTGACGAATTTGAGGATTTTTGATATGAGATAACTTTTCTTCGACCATTTTATGGAAATTTTTTATTTCCTCGCCATCCTCCTCCTCCTCCCTCTTTAAGTGTAAAGGAGTTTGAGGAACGGAAGAGATGGCTGCAATACGTGTGTTTTTATATAAACAAATAGGTTGTTTTGAATAATTTACAATCGGTAATGCATCAATATTGTTAAAATCTGAATATAAATGCATATTAGGTACATATAAAGCATGCACTTTATCTAAATTTGAGTTTACACTTGTGATTCGAAGCCACTGATTAGCTAATGACGTTAGATCGGCAGTAACTGGTAATACGTAAATGGTCATAGGTGGTAAAATTACAGTGTCTTTAACTATCGCTAAAACTGTTGGTACACACGAATTTACGCTTAAATTTGCATGCGAATTTACACTATTGGTTATTTTACACAAAGAAACTGGCAAATTATTGCCAAAACGAATAAAATGTTGCACATGATCAGTAATAACACGGAGTTTGTTGCCACAAAGTTTAATTATAGAGTCATACCCTAAAAGAATAGAATAAGGGCTGTTTAACATAACTATAAACGTGATTGGCAGCGTTTGCTGTCCAATACGAGCATGCAAAACAACGTATCCGAGCGACTTGATGGAATGACCGGTGACAGAAACGGCGGATGGTCGCAAACAGGGATTCAGGGGTACTTCTGGAGCGACACGTTTATACGTCGAGTAATCGATAACTGTGACAGTAGAGCCAGAATCGACTAGCGCTTCCACGTGTTGACCATTAGGAAAATGGACAAAAACGTGTGGTCGGCGAATCTGAATTTTTGGTGAGTCATGAATCGCATAAATCGGCGTACGACTGCGATTTCGATGATAAGCGACTGATGGCTCGGGGCGTTGGCGGGCAGGTGGTCGAGCGAGGCGAATAAATTGCGAAGTTCGCTGACGTGGTAAGCGACACAAAGATGCAAACCACTGACACAACAACGTAACAGAACCACATCCCCACTGACACCACATGCAACACCAACCATAACGCAAAGCTAAATAGCCGATATAAATAAAGAAAACTGCAAAAATTGCCCAAAATAATGCATTTGTGATTGTATGAATAAATCCTCCACTAAAAGAAGATAATGCATGACCAGTATTTGAAAATAAACCACTAACAGCACTTTGCAGATGTGACACAGTTAAACCATTTACATCTTTTACGCCATCGCCTATATCTCTAAGTACTTGACGAAATTGGGCGGGATCAACGTGTAAAGTTGATGTAAAATTAACTAATTGTTGCATTTGTTTCTGTAATCTCCATGTTTCAAGTGTAGCGAGTTCCAGGGATGTTTGAAAAGGTGGGTGTTGTCCGACCTCTTTTAATAGTAATGGGACATCAAAGACAATGGGGCTTCGGGATGCTAAGGAAAATTTAAACGTTGTAAAAGAGGTTTTACATCTACGGTTCCGCGGGGGCTGACCCACCTTTGAGTTTTAGGGTCAAAATGGACTCCCACCGGAAGATTAAAACACGGTACTTTTGGGGCGTTAGCCACAACATCTTCTGACCCTGGTAAAACAAAATACACAGTTTCGTTTACAATTATAGGTAGCATAGCATAGCAAGTATCAGCGACTTGATAATTCCAAAATATTAAATCAGCCTTAAGTTGCATACACGGCCATACTAGCAAAGTTTCGCCTGCCATTCGGGCAGCGACATCGCGGCGGCGCAGCCATAATCGGGCTGCTGCCGTCGGATCTAAACGTAATAATTCAGAAACAATCTGAAGCTGCGAATCTGCCAATCGGCAGATTTGCATCCAAATTTGATTAAATCGGTTAGATTCCCATGTTGTGAGTGTTGCTTCTAAATATTGTATGCGCGAATTAAATTCTGTAAATTGAATTATAAGTGGATCGTTGGGTTGAGGGGTGGCTGGGGTTCCCCCACGTATGTGTCGTGCTAGAATTTTAATTGGCTCAAAATCAGGTTGGGCCGTCCGAAAAGTTTCAGAATCATACAATTGCAAAATAGTACCTTGGTCCATGTACAATAAGTATGGCGGTAAACAATGATTTTTAGGCAAAGTTTTATTTTTAAAAAGTGTAAATGCTTCTTGCAATTGCTCAATGATATAATATGGCCCAGATCGTTGAATTAATAAATTTTGTCCGTCTGTTACAAAAGGACAAGGAGTTTTTAAATCGGCTGATTGCCATATAATAATCGAATCATCAATTATACACTGGTCTGTTTCGAGTTTACACGCTGATACATCGCCTAAATTAGATAGCACATGCACACCATCATAAGTAGCTACCTGACCTTGCTGAATTATCGCATTGTCCACTGATTCACAAGCATCCTTACAACAATACTGATATCTTACCGTTAAGGTCGAATTAGTACGCCACAAACCTTGGCGTACGTTGTAAAGTCGTTGTCCTCGATAATATTCGCTAGCGATCATTCGGAGGCAGCGATGCAGCGAGATTGTCTGCGGTTCATGCGAGTCTCGGACGATTCCACGGGAGCCGAGGAAGCCGGTGTTGGTGCAAATCGTGTGCGTTGTGGCCACACACCGATAGGCTCGCGCGGTAGTCGCTTCGAGATTCGGCGTCCAAATTTTGGCGTGAAATGCGCGAACGTGTCCTTCAATGGGCGATTTACACGAAATATTCGTCGGTAGCGCATAATAGGCGCCAGCAGGTTGCTGTTCACATAACTGAAAAGCTTTTGCGCCTGGAAAACTAAAAAGAACGATGTTCGCTACGCAAAACACGATTAAGCCTAAAATTATACATATTTGTGCATAATGTTGACAAACATTCAAGAAATTCTTCGTTTTGTGTAAATTTGGCGCACTTATCTTTTTCTCGCTACAATTGGCGTAAAAAGTCATTAATTTTGACCGCATCGTGTGATAAAAACTCACTTTCGTCGGAATCTCACTTACCTGGGGACTCACTTGGTCCCAATTTGGTATATTTATCTGGCGAATTCTAAAATTCGAGCAAAACTGCATTAAATTTGTACGTAAACATCGATATAAATTTAATTTAATAGGATCTCCAGGCTCCCCACTTACTTTTCGACTTACCTGGTCGGGAGCCACCCTTATCTGTCCCTGATCTATCCTGTTGACGTGTTCATTTCGAACGGTAATCATCAGACGTTCTTGGGGCCCGTCCCGGATCAACGCGATTTGGCGTTCGCCCACATTCAACACGGCAGATTGGCTGATCGACCGTGAATCGATGGGTATTTTCAGTAAAGGTGTCGAAATAGTTTGAATCGCACAAATTACATCATGTTCATTTTCACACGTTAAGTTACTTACGTCATCCGAAATCGGCTCGTTTTTGTCTCTAAAATCGTCGTTTTGCTACAAGTGCTGATTGCGTCGTCATATTAGGCATACGCGATACTAATAATTCGGAATTTACTTCAATCGGACGGACTCACGAAACGACATTTTTGTTTACACGGATAAAACATGAGGGTCTTATTCGGGCGCAAACGCAATAACGCGGAAGCTATACGCTTGCCCTCGCGAGCAAGGGTCAAGCTCGCACATTTAATATTACTGGACACACACACACATACACAATCTCAGCGCTGCCCTTTTTCGCTGGGATACGGTAGGTCTGCTACACATTAGGTAGCGTTTTAGGTTACGGTACGTCTCCGCCACACTGCATACAATCGGTCCATATTTATGTGACTTAGATCTAAGACTTTTCCAATAAGAGCTATCCGAACGTCCGTCGGCGTATTCAAAGGGTAGCTCGGGTCAACCGATTGCTCACTCCCGTGCATTAATGTACTCGTACGTACGATCTGCAGTGCTAACCAGGTATACCTGAATCTTCAAACACT
>JAVLUZ010000145.1:946276-1114840 GCA_036768485.1 Mermis nigrescens
TGATGCCAATGGATATTGCTCGATGAGAAACGTTGAAAAATGGTCTTTGTTAGCCATACCACCATTTTTAAGGCCATTTTTTGACCTTTGAAAAAACTTGCACCCTCAGAACTTTGGAGCCGCCCACCTATGGTGTACTTGCATACAATTAGCACAGCGTAGTATGAGTGAAGTAACATCTGTCTGTGTTGATAAATGCGTAATATAAGGTGAGCTCAGCTCATCATTAAGGTTGGCTTATAGTCTGTTTCACATAAGTTTGGGCATAAATTTTAAGAAGTTATTCAAAAGTAAGCTGACGGATTATGATAATTATATATCAAATCAATGCTATAATCGCAATCTGTCAATTTGTTGTTGAACATCGTTTTTAAAATTTATGCCCAAACTTGTGTGAAACAAACTGGGAGGTTAAAAAACATTAGGTAGGTAGGTAGGAATGATGACCATTAAATTATTTGTTTCCTTAATCCTTGTTTGCCACCTGTATTCTTGGCCGTTGAGCTTCCCTGATTGTGATCCAAATATTCCGAAATTTTGTTATTTGTCGAAAAGTGAAAGGAATTCATATAATTTTGAAACTTAATCTCGTAAATTTTGAAAGTTTTTAAATAAATGAAATTTTTTGAAATTTACGTCTAAAAATGTAATGCTCGTGTTTTTCTATAGTTTATTTCACAAAACCTTGTGCACTAAAATCAATTTTATACGATTAGTGAGTAGGTACAGAATTCGTTTCTAGGTAGCTTACTGTAACACAAACTAGCTATGCTTATTCATTGCTATGCAAAACATCGTAATTGTTGCTTCCGATTAAGTGAAAAATCGTTGGGAATGAGAGCTAATCGTTCAAAAAAATATTGATTACTTGCGTACTTAGCCTTTTGACTTTGAAATAAAATAAAAGAGTCTTAAAATATGCATAATTTATTACAGTGCATTGATATGCATGCATTTAATTCCCCAACTATTTTGCTTACATACATAGGTATCTACTTTGAATGGTTTTGCAGAAAATACATAATAGACCAAAAACATATTAAATATATCCCAAATATCAAAAATATATCATATTTTAAATAAAAAATAGCGAAATATCATATTTATATCATATTAAAATTAAGCTAACTATACCAATATCATATTTTAATTATTTTTTGGGCTGCCAAAATAACACTAATTAGTACTTGATCAAATCACTGAGAAGGGAATTAATTACAGGTTTCTCACAGTGTAATGGCATTAAATTAACCTTTTAGAGCCCGCTCTATGATGTAGATGTGCTGCAGCAATGCAATCTTAATATGTTCCAAATCTGTAAAATGTAAGACTGTATGCAAAAAACCAGAGCAAAAGCTCTCCTCTCTATCATGTTGTTCATATGTTCCCATTTGGGAACGTTGGCTTCTTGGGGAACATTTTTGCCAAATTTCATGTTCTGTTATGTTTTGCTAAACATATAAGATTAAAGCGATCTGCTACAAACATTGATAACACAAGTAATCTAAACTGTCAAATTGTCAAATAGAGAGTCTACAAGGGCGTGGTTTCGAGTATTTGAAGCCTTATGGGACCATAAAGCTCAGAAAACCAAGAAACTTTCAGTAGACACCGTAACTTTATATTCGTTTTTTGTTAGATTTGCTTGCTTTCTAGATAACATTAAATAATGTCTAGCTAAGATGAGTAAAAAACTATTATTAAGCTTTAATCTATATTTTCGTTTTTTCTGGACTTTTCAAAATTTATTGGTTTTCTCATTTCTACGCAGTTGAACTAATGCCCCTGATCTCAGAGCTATTTACACTGCATCGACGTATTTCGGTATACTAAAAATTAGAAACCACGAATCAAGATTCGGGAAATAACAGGAAGTCAGAGTGAAATATAGTCAATTTGGCAATTTCATTCAATTTTCAGTAAGTAAAATTTTTACAGTAAATTGAAGTAAGTCATAATATCATAAGTTTACTCATTCGGACATTTACCTATCCGCAGTTATTATCGATAGTCCAATAAACTTACACTCAAAGTTTAGTTATGTTGCTAGCATGCTGCTGAGCTATTAAAAATTTTAGAAATCAGTAGTTATATAAGCTTTGGTAAAGTACAATGCAAGTTCTACAGATCAAAAACACATGATACTGTGCATGAATTCAAGAAAATTTGTCTCTAAGCCTCTAAAGATTCATGGCTCTGTAAGTTATATAAAAAAATAAAGCAAAGTAAGGTAGAGCAGGTAATTTCTACGAAAGCACCTAAAATTATTTACAGAAACACTTGAATTTTTGCCTAAAAACCGCTAGCAATCAAGAGCTACATTGTTGTGTAATTGTAACACATATAATAAAGTAAAGAATCCCATAAACCTGCATTTAATATTTTGGATATGTGCATTGGAGTCATACCAGAATGCTTGTGGAGCTCTAGAAAATTGAAGGAATGCATGAGAGGTCACTAAAGAGCATAGCCGAGATTACTTATGCTGCCCCATAGATTTTGTTCTCTTTCCAGGAATTAAATATTTTTGCACTCCTAGGAGCCAACGTTCCCAAACGGGAACATCAATATAAATTTGACCATAACTTTTGATGAAGAACTAAATAAAAATGAATAACATACCAAAATGATCAGAAAACCTCTGCAAACATGACTGCATGACATTTGGCTCAAAAATTTTGTATGTCGATTGACAATATGCAAATTTCTTAACATGACAAACTTTCGCTATATTTGTCAAACTTAAGACAGTATAGCATAGCACGTAATCATGATTAAGTTTTGAAATTGCTCTCACAGGATAGGCAAACATCTTGTTTCTCATCCAAAACAAGTCTTATTTGAATTAGATGAGTAGTTTGTTTTGCAACAAAATTTTTAAAATATGTTCCCGATTGGGAACGTTGGCCACTAAAAGGTTAAAAGCTTAATAAGTTAAAAACGGTTTGAAAAATATCAGTGATGCACGTGATACGGAATCAGTCCAATTAAATGACAATATTAGCGATAAATCATAAATGTGCAAGTGTCTTCAGTTTTCCAAAACTGAATTACTGATTTGCTCGCGTTGATTCTGGTTCTGTATAGGAAAAGTCGCCGTCTGAATTTATTAGTGCTAGGTGTTTTTTATTCAATGCAAAAAGTTTAGTAAACAAGTTAGGGAGTTATATTATTTGTTAGATAGTGACAATTTTGACTTAATTTTCTGTTGTGAAACATGGTTAAACAATAGCATTTTGTGTCCTCAAAACAATTATCACATTTTTCGCTCTGATCGAGTAAATAAACGAGGAGGCGGGGGTCATTATCTTTGTAAAATCGCATTTTAGTGCTCGTTTTGTTAAAGTTCCTAACGAACTGAGTATATCTAACTCTTTAATTCTTGATTTTTTTCATGGTCAGGATAGAACTAGATTTCTTGTTATTTACAGGCCTCCTCATTACAATTTAAATCATGCCTTAAGAATCTGTAACTTGATAGAATGGGTAAATAATTGCTCTAATCCCGTAATTATTTTAGAGGATTTCAATTTACCTAAAATTGATTGGGCCATGAGGTACCTTCTTATCCGATTCTCTTAATGAATTGTTTTACGACTGTTTCTCGTCTACAGGATTGCAATTAGTTTTAGATCGAACGCATGATACAAATATTATTGATGTTATTTTTGCAGCAAATAATGTTTTTAATGTAAAAGTACTACCCTCCTTTTCTAGAAGTGACCACAATTCTATATGTATCTTTTGAAACTCTGATAACTCCACCTACTACTTATTTAGAATCTCACTTTAATTTTCAAAAAGCAGACTACTTTAGTACTGGTAGCTTTCTTTCTACTATTTCTTGGCCTGATCTTTTTTCTACTTGTTTATGCAACTATGACAGTTACACCTCACGAACTCTATATGAACATTTTTCCATCAGATCGCGGAAGCCAGCCAACAACATCGTCATACTGTATTGGAGTTTACATAACTAGTCGAGTAGTCATCTCTAGGATGGTTAGCTCGAGGTTATACCTTCAGTTCTCATTTACTCCCTATTTTTCAATACAAAATTCATTTAGGTACTTGGCTGTTAAAGTAGAGTTATATATATCTTCACACTAGTCATTTACCTATGTTACCGCTGTAAGCTTCTAGAACATTCTATTTGGTAAAAAGTAATTTTAATCATTATTATTTTGTTTTCGTTGTCATTATATTACTGTAGTAATCCCAGTAGGGGAGTCAGTCAGAGTTCTGACATGGCAGCGTATTCTTTTCGACTTGTGCTTTTTAGCCTTTATTGTTGTGTGCCGGCTTGCAGCCGTGCGTTGTACATTATTTTAGTAAATTGTGGAATTATCAGCCGCCCAGAGATAAGATATATCGAGGGTTGGACGGGCTACTGCATCAAAATTATTTGGATAGTTACTTTCGACTGAGTTAGAGAGGTAAATAGTTTATGGTCATAATTCTTATTTTTTTAGAGAAATTCTCTTATGTGTTGCTCAACCCAAGAATAGCTGAAATCATATTTAATATTTTATTATGACTGCCCAGTCGAGAGCAACCAAAATTTTTTCAAGCCAGCCTATCCCAAGAAAAGAAGTTAAATTATTAACTTGAGTGGGGTTGAGATAGGCCGACTGGCCTTGCGAAAATTCCGGGATTTAGGTAGGTACTCAGAGTTAGGATTTAGGGCGTAGCTGATGAGATTCCCATCAAGAAGCGGTCAGCAATATTAGGACTGAGGGAATCGAAGCCGCAGGTCTACAAGGGTCAATGGGTTTACCAGCGCTGAGAGCAGTTTAGGTACCTAAGTAAATCCTGAAGGCAAATACAGCTGTGTCATTTTCCCGTGTTGATTGAGTAGACACAGAGTGGCCCTGTAGTAGTAAGGAGACCCCCGCAATCGCATTTTAGGGGCGCCACACATTATAACATAGGACGATGCTCCCTATCTTTTTCTACTTGGGGGCGCCATGCGGGTGACCGCCTTCAGTTGCCAACGAAAAGAAAAAGTGTGTGATAGTGGAGATCAGACACAAACAACACTAACTACTGATCCCCAGACGCATAATCACATGTGCGATTTGATTTAGCCTAAAAAGTTAAGATTTATTTATAAGCTAAGTCATTCTAAAATATAGTTTTACGATAGTTTTTTTCGAACTCAAAAGGCACAGGTTTATCTTGATCACTCTGTGTTCCCTTCAGTGTATTGAATGATTTTTTGAGCGCACAGGTATATAGTGTGGACTAATATGGCAATGATTAACAATATCCATATGCTGCTTCTATATTCACAACCTGCAAAAGCGGTGCAAAAATATTTCCAACAATTTGAGGCTCAACTATATCACAACTAGCAGAAAAAATGCTCCGATGGAACAGAAAAAGGTAGAGAATATACTTGGAACAAAGAGTTGTTAAGTACGTAAAAAGGAGGAGTTTAGAAAAAGCTCCTATCTGCAAATGTCCCAAATTGCTAAAACTCCAGAAGTTTCCTTAACAAAAAAATGAAATTAAGTAAATCAAAGAAAGAACCTACCTGTACCTAAAACTTTGAATCTACTAAAAATCAGACTTTTTCTAAGCAACGCGAAAATCGAAGTATATTCTACGACTGCAGAAAGCCAGCATCCTGTCGAACAAAGATAAAACATTGGGCTAGATAACTGAACGACTCACTCTGCAAAAGCAGATATCGCCATAGCTGAGCAGCGCCATGTTGCAATATTTTCCTGGTTCAAAAAATAGTAATTATAATATGTTGGAAAAACGGCAATTTTCGACGTTTCTGATTGAACACTGGTGCATACCCTAACCTCCCATGCCTAATGGTTATCGGTTTACATGGGCAGGAATGAAATCCGGGTGGTCTGGTGGGGATTAAACGCCAGAAGAGTACTGAATGGACGCATGCATTATATAGAAATCACAGTCTTTGTTCGCGGTATCGCAAATAATCATAGGATATAACTTTTTGTAATATTTACATATCTAGCCACAATATCGAATAAATTAACGTTGCAAGTGATTAGCAAAAACGCAGATTTGAGATTTATTCTATAAGCTTTATATTAAGCATTGGACACCATACCTAGACGTAGGGGGTTTGGAGTATCACCCAGAGCAAAAAATACCCAACAAGAAAGCGCAAATACCCAACAATACCTCCAATTCAATTTTTTAAATCTTTATATTTTTTGGGTTTTTTTGGTAGGTACCAATAGATAGAGCTCGACAAGAAACGTTCAAAAATGGTCTTTTTCTTCGCCACTGGCACTTTTTTTAAGGCTAATATTCCAATTTTAGAAACCACCCTCAGAATTTCGGAACCGCCCACTGTATGGTGGACAATATGAAGAAGGTTCACTATTTTTTTTTTTTCAGAGGCCGCAGAATATACTTTGATTTTTGCGTTGCTTAGAAAAAAAGTCTGATTTTAGTAGATCTTGCAGTTTTAGGCACAGGTAGGTTTTTCTTTGATTTACTTGCGCATTTTTTTCTTTGTTAAGAAAATTTCTGAGTTTTAGCGAATTTTGTGACATTTGTAGATAGGAGCTTTTTCTAGTCCCTCCTTCCCGATCATGACAATTCTTTTGTCAAGTATATTCTACCTTTTTTGATCGAACATTTTTTCTTTGCTAACATAACTTTTTGTTAGCAAAAAATATTAGTTATTCCTATCTTTGTCAGTGTTTTAGCGAATGTCATTAGGTACTGCTTCCATCTTAGCAATTTATTCTTGCATTCGCATTCACTCAACTCACTCTATCAATACCCACATTAACACTACATACAGTAATTAAAACTTATTCATTAAGTCATAGAACGACAAATCAAATACCTGCGGATCGAAGCATTTATGATAAATTTACACATGTATGATAACATAACCAACACTTATAACAATTTCTAAAGCAAACCATTATGAATGCGGAGCAACATGCATGAATAACAATTTTTGAATCACTGTACTCAAAAAACTGAAGTGACTTTAGCTGAAGCAACAATCATGATATTGTACTTAACAATTACATAACACATGAATGTTTACTTTTCAAAACTATATTACTGTAGGTAATTTTCAATCACTTTTGTGGTCACTTGATAATGAGCTGAAAATTGATTCTCATGCAAATTATGAAATACGTAGACTGTAGCATCAACAGTAAGCCAAACCCTATGTTTTAATCGTTATAAGACCACTTTTGAAAAGCGTCATTGTAAACAAACGCGCCTAACTGACATCTCACACTTGATTTATTGTTTTTTGAATTTGAAAAATATTGTTTTCGCAAGGCTCTAGGTCAAAAGTTCATATGTAGTGTTTACTTACATACACTGAATGCACAGAAGATTTTAGTCGGATTCGTAAATCTGATATTACGCGGATATTACAATCAACATTTATAAAGACATCAAGTCGCAACAATGTTCTGATGACAAGTGTAGTAGGTGTAAAACAGTTTACACCACTGTTGTGTAAATGTGTCTAACCGACTTCTCACACTTGATTCCTTAAAAATTTCTAGTCATAAGGAAAAAATTAGGTTTCTGCAAGGCTCCACAATGAAGATTAATATGTAGTGTAAGATGTATTGCTTACCTAGTGTAAAAAAAGATTTTAGTAAGAATCGTAACTTCAATATTGCTTCGATATTACGACCAACTTTTATGAAAATAGTGAGTCTCCATAATGGTAGGGATAAATTAACATAGGTTTAAACCACATTACTGATTTGTTGAGTGTAAACATACCCGCCAAAATTGCGTATTGAATTTGGTTTCAGGTTCATTTACAGACTTGAGAATCATGTCCCTGACTCATAACCAGAGAAGCTGGCAGAAAGAAACAAGACAGAAACCTGTTTAAAGCACCCCATTCTTGTCTCTACACTCGCTTAATATTGGTTTAGACATACATGATTCGCTGTGTGCCACACACCCCATATAAGGCACTTTATTTTTATTCTATTGGACCTATCCTGACTTCTGAAAGGAGAAAGTGGCGAAACAAAACCCAAAAACAAAGACATATTTTCCATCATTCGAAACGTTAGCAAACTTTAAAAATCCGTACCGTATTCCCCATTGAGTGTAAAGAAATTCGGTTCGAGCTGGTTATTAGCTTTCGAGTCGTAGTACGTTTCTATGTGCAAAAATTCTGTTGCAAAAATTATTTGATGAATTTACCAATCAAAATTGGGGAAAAAACGTGTTTTTCGACCATTTTTCATGTCTGATTTCGAACTTTACACCCCATAAACAACTAAATATTGCGTTTTTAAATGCGGTTTGCTGCGATATTAGCGCCTGAGGAGGCGCTTTATTATACTGTATTCAATTTACCCTGACTCATGAGCGGAAAAATTTGGCAAAGTAATCGTAGTTAGTCGTTTTTTTACACCATCCACTAGAGTGTAAACTTTAGACCCCGGATCCTAACTCATTATAGAGCGTAAAGACTTTCCTTATATGCAGAATGTAGCCCTTAATCCGCTCTACATTTCTGTCGGAAAACATTTAAGAAACTCTCAACCGGAGTTAGTATCAGACATAAGCAGGTTGAAAACTCGACCAGAAAGTGCTTTTTCACCCCCAGATTTTCGCACTCTTTACACTGCCATTCGAGAACTAATGCGAATTTCGAAAAACAAAAAAATTGTGTTCTGGAGAATTCAATTCTCTATAATCCTCTGCTGTTTAATTGTTCGAGTCATCAATACGCACTCGTCCACATGCAGCAGTAAAAAGGTCCCAAAATTTGTCCTATGTTATAACGTTGCACAAAAACTTTACACCCTCTTTTACACAGCCAAGTTTGAGTTTCAGAAAAAACAAAAAACATGGGCAAATTTTTATTATCTTTTCTTTAAAAAAAACCGCACCTTCCAGAAGTTTCCCGTTATAGCTGTAAGGGGAGTGCACAGGTGTTAGGAATTTTAGTATATTATAGGTACGCGCTAACGCACTACCTATGATATACATAAAAGTTATGCATTCCACCTAGCATGTCAGGCAGATGGTGTGCAACTATGTTCAATTCCTTCCTAATGGTATAATCTCTATTGCTAAGCTGGCTCTCTAGAAATCCTAGCATATACATTACATGCTTTGTCAGCTTTTAACTTTGAATATATTCAGAATTTATTGTCATATGACAAAATTCCCTATTTTCATCATACTTTATGCCAGTGTATTGCATGTAATCAAATTTATCTATTGAGCTAATCGTTTTTATTCCATTCCTGATAGCTTGAATGAGATCGTGTATGTTTAAATACCTTGCTCGAGGAATAAGCAATTTTTGTCGCACATTGTTTTATATCATAAACTTGTATCATATTCTGCTCCTCGGAAACATTGTGCCATGTATTTGCATAAATTATTTCTACTAAACCAACCTCCCACTCGCCATTTAGCCACAATTTGTCTAGGCAGATTGGTAACAAATGTGGCTGCAGTATGTGTTTCTTGTGAATTGCTTGGAAGAGTGAGGTAAAATTGTTGTATCCATGTTTACAACGTAAGTTTATTAAAGTATTTATAGATTCTTTCATGTTGCATTGATGTGACAATTTTCTTAAATGAATTACCTTGTGCACGGCAAACTAGAAAATAGATGCACATGTGGCCGCATGAAATGCTAAATATGCCTTGAACTTTTGCATTATTGTGTGTGTGGCACACATTATATATATATACTCTTTGAGCTCAAATGGTTTTGTCCGTAGCTGTCAAAATAGTCACAGTGTCCTTTGTGATTAAAAAAGAGGGCAACCCAGAGGGAGCCAGGTTGATTGCTATCATCTAGGTTCACTACAAGGGCATCAGGGTAACTCTTAACGCGAGGTACAAGGTCTAATGGGAAAACATCTAAAAATGCGATCTTGAAAAGCAGCTTCAAGAATTTTTATTATTTGAATAGTATTCATGTTTTATGCATTATAATCATGAAAAGTGTTACGGTTTTTGTCAATCATTACCAAATTATCAGATTCAGCATATATAATAATTTCAACACCTGAATTGGGCAAATTACCACTGAATTTTAAATGAATGCTGGTCGTACCCTCGTGGATTAAATCCCAATGCACCTACTATCATCTTCATCAGGAGTCAGGTCGAACATGAAAAAACAATGACTCGTTTTAAATTCCTCAGCTAATAAAATTACTTTCACGCCCTAAAATCAATGCTTCAAAAAATTTGATTAAAAGCTTGTAGGTATCTCTCATGTTTAAATGAAATGCTGAGCAGGTAAGCTGGATATCTTGTACCTCCACATGTTACTTGTACATCATTTATATTAAAATGCTTGAAATTAAATGGCGATTTTTCTATATTACCTCGATAAGCACTGCCTTCAACACATGCAAATACAATACGCCGAGGTAGCTGACCGGTAATAATTAATAATTAGGCGTTTCTCTTGCTGGATTTGATAAATGCAAGTTGATCATAGCCACTCTCCCTATGGGATATTTTGCAGTACATGATTGCATTGTTTGCTCAAGAGCTAAGTTCACACTGTCCAAAACCTCAACTTTTCGAATGAAAAATTTCATTTGTAGGACCTGTAGTTCTAAATTTAAATCCTCAAAGCATTGCAAAACAAAAGCATTGCTATTTCTGTAATTCTAGCTGAAAATCTGTAAAATTAAGCAAATATCTGTCTTGTGAAAACATGTCAATGTGCAGTGGAGCTATAACTTCTACAATGCTTTCATCCTTAAACATTTTTGACCGCTTTTTGAAAGCTTCATTGTCTTTTGTGTCAACATCACCTCCACCTTCGTGAAAGTACAGCACAGATTGCAAATGCGAATGCTTAGCATCATATCCAAAATTAAGCTCAGTTTCAAATAAGCCCTGTAAGCATATTTGTCAGAGCTCATCCATTGTCACCTCTAAAAACATTTCTTTTGTGAAAAAAAATTTACCAATTAGATTGATAGGCGTATAGTCGGGTATTGCTGCCCCTGCAGCAACCGCTGGTTCTTATTCTTAGTAACATATAAATGTGGTTTTTGCTAAGTTGCAGGTAATGTGGGTCAGGTGGTATTCGAAATTCATGGGCCTTCATTTGTGATTGGATGCGTTGGCTCTAGTTTCATGCCAGAAGCCTTGTTTATCACTACTTGGGTAGGAGGGACTGTGAAAAGGTCAAGTTCGGTTTTGTACTTGGAGTTAATTTTATGTCTATGAGAGCCATTATTTTTGTTTAGTATTGAAAAGGCATCATTTATATTAGTATTTATAGACTTTGGGCGGCTACCAAGCCCCTATCCTTGCTGCTGCTGAAGGGCATGAGAGGCTTCATCAAATTGTAGAACTTCTCGCTTTGAGTGTTCCTTGGTTGACTGAAAAAAGGGATTTTCCTTGGGCCAAATCGGCTATATATTTGAACCTGCCACTGAAGCATTTTTTCCAACTCGCCTACAATTAGATTAGCAAAACAGGGACTGCCATTCTAAAAAGCGAACGGAAAAAAAGCTGCCAAGCCCTAGGCCCCGCTGGTATGGGATGCCTTTAAAACACCTCCAACCCATAGCCCGCCTATCCAGTGTAGTACTGAAGCCAAAAATTAAAATTGTCTGGATGAAATTGCAGTATGTAATTGCAGTAGAGTATTTATAGACTTTCATCCCAATCAAAATCTATGTCAGTTCGAGCTGCTGCAAAAGGTGCCTTCCTTGTTTATTGCCAATGCTTTCAATTGGCACATTCATACGATTGAGTGCTTTTAGTAATTCTATTGTACCTGGTGTTTGCTTATATTTTTCGCTCACGGGCTAAATAATGCACTATATCTGTGACATTAGAACCATAAATTTCTTGGCCATCAATCACAAGCTGCCACTAGGGCATTCTGATATTTGGACTGCTGTGAATGCAGTGTAAGAGCATTTTTGCTTTCTGATACTGTGATTTTGGGATATCTTCAAGAATTTCACATCATTAGCAATTCGACTTTCTATGATATTTGCTTTATAAGGTTGTTTTTCTTTTCCTGTAATCGCATAAATCTACCAACAAGCTGATTATACTTCATAAGCTTTACATCAGGTGGTGCATTCTTATCACTTAAAAGTTTTTGCATCTCCTTGTCTAGTGTGCCAAGTAAGCTATCAACAGGTTTCATTCAAGTCAGTTCACTAGGTAGTAGAATTATTTTTTCTGTGTGCTTCATTTTCTACCTATTATTGCATCAGCTAATAGACTACCAACAATTGAAAGTATGGGAGTGAGTAATAAAAGAAAACCCCCGTTCTGTAACATAATGTCTTTTCTTTTGCTTTGTTGTTGCCTGCCTATTATTTCCCAGAGATATCTAATTTGATTCATTTTCTAAGTGTGTTGTGTCTTTTTCTGAAAAGAATATCACCGTTTAAAGTTATGAGCACAATCGCATATAAAAGAATCGTCCTTGCTAGCAGTATTTATAAGTGCGTTTCTCTGAGGTTTCTTTGCAATGCTTAGCACGATAATAAACAAGTTATATTCCGTTCCAGTCGTTTTGGAGCCATATTAAAGTTTTTATTTTATATTTTCATTAGTATTTATAGACTTTAATACATAAATAGATGGATGTTTATTAAATATATTCGTTTTTAGCCTATAAGTGTCCATAATATTTTGTGTTAAATAAATGAAAAGATAACTGTGAGGTTGAAGTTGCATCTGAATAAGCTTCTAGAAAATATTTTTGATTGTTACGATAAAGTTTTCGGGATGAAACTTGTGCCTGTAACTGATCAGCAAGGATTTTAAATAACTGAAATATAACCGGAATTTATACGAGAAGTGCGCAGGCCATCACAAAATAGGTTTTGCACTATGTGAATGACACTGACATTCCAGTGGTGACAACCTCATGTAAATAATTGTATGATTTGCCCATTGCCTTTACTTTCCTGCATCAGGTGTCAAGTATAAGTAGTTGAGGCGTTGGGCTTGTCTCTTTGAGTCTTTTAAAGTTTGGCAACCCTTTTATAGAGTGACATTTTTTATTTTTTGTGTATAATGGCTGATCTTCTGTAGGACCACCAAATTTTTGCATTTTTTATGTCAATTAGTCTTTCACGATTTTCTATAAGTTCTTTCACAAACGTTGTTTTACCTGATTTTGTGAAACCTGAAACAATGCATGTAAAGGATGCTCTAAAATCATTTTGGTTGCTCATAAAACTTCAGTTCTCTCTTTGTTAATTCTGTACTGAACTTATTTGGCCAATTTTTGAATTTGACTTTGTATGTCCCTTTACCAGTATTTATAGCCTTTGCAACTCCAGCATGCATTTCAGCCTCTGGTTCAGCTACTAGGCTATTTTATGTAAAATGCTCAAATTATTGGCTCTCCCATCAGATCCTCCAATCTGTATGTTTTAGGGCAACTGTCAGCTCCTCTTTTATGCGAAACAGCTCATCAGTATATGTGTGCTTGCTTGCTTTTACCAAACCCGCTTTTAATTGAAGTTATTCTCACATGCTGTCCTATAGGTAGTGCTGCTTCTGGTTTACATAGCATTCGATTTTCCAGCATAAATGCTAATAATTCTCCTGTATTTTCAGAATTTACATTATTTGGCGCTATATTATTTGGGCTTCTGTGAGATTGTGCTATTGTAGCTCTCAATTATGCTTTTATATACCTTTGTCCGATTTTCATTCCAATAGTATGTCATGTATCGCATGAGCTTGTCACGGAATGTTTGATGAAATCATTCCACAAAATCGGCGCGAAAACTCAGGACTGCTTGTCAATATGTGCTTGATTATGTGTAATTTTAACAATTTATTAAACTCACCTTTGAATTCATTGCCATGATCAGTACGCACTGACTGGGGGGTGCTAAGTGTAATATTTTTTCAAAAGCTTGTGATGCAGATATAGCACTTTTATTAGTCATTGCCTGTCCATAAACATACAGAAAAATATCAATGACCGCCAAAATGTATCAATTTTATAATTTTTGTTCCTAAATTCTTTAAGATCAAGAAGATTTACATCCAGAAGAGATTAGGGCCTGAAACTATGATTGCTCGTCTAAGAAATTGCCTTCTCACAGGTTTATGCAATTGATAAGTAAACTGTTTAGACAAAAATTCTCTTACTCCTTTATTTGATGCTTTGCTAAATTTTTGCAGTTTATTAGTACCTGAAAATGATGCTGGCTTGCTCACCTCTGTCCACTGTATCTTTAATGGTTCCATTGTTTATAAATATATAGAAAAAGGATTTGTTAAATAGTATTTATAGCCCTACCAAATGCGCTTAATCTAGATGACATCTACTTGGAGGCAAAAACTATACAAGAAGGCGAAAATACAATAATGTTGAAAATAAAGCCTGTGCTGTTTGTTGGCTCAGCTAACTTGGGATTTTGCATTAATCTTTGCAAATTTTATGAGCTCGTGAAAAGAAAATGCATGTATGAAGTGGAATTATTCTTTGGTTTAATATACAAATTCAAAAATATAACATTTTTGCTGTTCACAAGCGGAAAATTGATCCTTACAGGTGCAAAACAGGAGCATGCTTGGGAAATGCAGATTAGATACATAATATTTCAAACTTTTACAAAAAATTTTCCAAACTTTACAAAAAAATATTTCAAACTTCACAAAAAATATTCCAAACTTTACAAAAAATATTCCAAACTTTACAAAAAGTACTATCCTTAAGCATGCAAAATATATTCTAAACTTTACAAAAAATATTCCAAACTTTACAAAAAATATTCCAAATTTTACAAAAAAATTTTCCAAACTTTACAAACTTTTGTGCCCATTTGTCAATGTCCGACTCACACCACGGGGAGGTTGGAACAATGGTGAGTCATTCTCAGCTGAAATTTTTAATCGCAACTCAAGAAACTCCTGACCACGTGCCAAGGTAAGGGGGATATCAGGCGCCTTGTCATTGTGCATGAGAAAAAGCTGAAATTTATTTCAAGTTTAGATATCTAGCGGGACTGTTGTTATTCCATCAGGTAGAACCTTTCTTTTAACATACAGGTATAGAAGTCCCTGCTTTTCTTGTATGTATGTTCACATTTAATTATCAGGTTGCATGCGGAAACCAATATTTCTTCCACCTTGAGGTTCTTGATTTTACAAGACATTGCTGTATTGTTCAAAGCTGAGCTTGTTTATTTTTTCATCAGCCTTTACTGCTAGCTTTGATTTTGTTAGTTTCCTCATCTATAGCAATGTATGTGTTTGCTGCCAAACAACACATTGCTGTTCCTCTGAATTCCTCTTTTAGCAGCCCTGGAGTTCTTTTGGTTTCCTTTGATGTTACAAACCAATATGGATATACGTTTTCAAACTCTGCCTTCTTTCTGGCTTAACTATATCCAATAAATTTTCTGCAGACAGTGCCAAGTAAATGCTATCTGTATCGGTCTGCATACACTGATAATCTGTCTTATCAAAATATTTCAATAATATATCATAGAAAAATTCTAACATGCGAATTTTAGCCCAATTATACACTGAAAGGCCAACTACAATGGGCAGATCTAAAGTTATTTCTTTCTTACGCATGTGTACTTCATAGCAGTTATTAGTAATGTGTTTTATTTTCTTAATATAAGGACTCAGGCTGCATTCAGCTGCTTTTTCATAGTCAGCATAAAATACATCTATATGTTGTTCCTTGTTTGTAAGAGTCTTGCCATAACCTGTGTTTCCGAGCAGCTTGAACGTATCAGCAATCATAGCAAGTTCTGGATCTTCATCCCCTTCTTGCCTATGCTTCGTGACTGTATCTCGGAATTTTTCAAATGGTCTTGCTCTATCATATTGTATTACCTCGTGTATTTTATCCAATGCAAGGCCATGATTAATTAAAAATCTGATCATTTCTGTAGATAAGATGATACTTTTTCCAAAATAGCTACTTATCAGATTTTGGCGGGGCTTTTTCAGTAAATCCATTTTTTCAGCATACTCTTTCATGAGAGACCCAATGTCTTCCCTACTAATTTCAGCATGCTTTATAATTGGTGGAAAGTCAGCATAAAGGTCTTTTAAATGATCAGGAGTTGAAATATCTACTTTGGCAAAGCCAAAGACAGATCCATCAAGAATAGCCTGAATCATTTCCTTAGTGCTAACCCAATTTTTTGAATAAAAATGTCTGACGTTTTGGGTTTTTAGATATTCTGTACGTAGCTCATGCCATTGACACTCCCATATAGTAATGAGATTGTATCCCAATGATTTTATGTAAGCTTCCTTCTCCTTAATCCAGTTTTGGGCCTCCTCTGGATCAATGTCTTTGTTGCGGGTGCCTGCTAAGCAATTGTGGCCATGCCAGAAACAGCCATAAAACTCATAGACTGTATTTGTTTCAGTACAAAAGCCATCAACTGGTAAGCATCTAGGGCCCACAACTTTTTCTTTTCCATTCCCTAAATGCTGTATTAAATGATTTATCCTTTGACTTTCATATTCCAAAAATTCAATTGATACTGGCTTAGCAGAAGAGATTTTATGAAATTTATCATTTTTCTCAGGAACCCAATGATCAAAATAGCCTACTGGCGTGTCCATAGATTGTGCCCATAAATATAGTGCATTAAAATCGAGGCCAATTATTGCTTTAACTGGTTTGCTGGGATTGTTGCGGATATATGTTTTATCTTTTATCGCAAGGCGTGTCATGACCATAGAAAGGCCTCCTCTCATGCTTGATTTAAGAGTATAGTATACATCTTTAGAGTAGGATGCAAAGAGCGCAAATTGGGTTTCTGGAATATTTTTGAAAAGGTAGCGTTCTGTGATGCCCGGAAGTGACATTGCCTCTCTAAAAATATCAATTCTAAATCTGTCCCAGTACAGCTGGGCCATAGTTATACAAGCTTCTAAGAAAGGTTCAACATCTCTTAGATTGTAAAATATGAGGTAATCCTTTAAAGTTCTCATATTATATTGTTTCCAGTAAATTTGACATTGTTTGTAATCTTCCATGCTTATACATTCTTCTTTTAAGGTGCTGTAAAATGCTTCAGGAGGAGGCAACTTGGATTCAGATAACTTATGAAAAGAATCTAAATATTCATAAGGGAATTTCGCTTTGACAAGGCTTGCTTTATATGCTTTCATAAATGCATCTAAGCTAAAACCTGGGGCTACATAGGTACTGATGTCTAGAAATTTGAAAAGATGTGTAGATAGGCAGAGTGTTGTGCCATTTCTCAGAATGGCTTTTGGCCATTTATTATTTTGAGGATCCTTACGCACTTGCTGTATGAGTGCTGGGAACAAGTTGCGTTTAATTAAATTCAGGTCATACTTGCCTGAGTTGAAGCCAAGGCAAGTTAACTGAGTACAGTACCTGTGTAATTTGGTTCTAAGTAAATTCAAATGATTCAGGAACCCTTTTTCGCGCCTTACATCCCTATCTTCATGTTCTGCAATGTAGGCGATCTGATTTTGAATCTTTTGATTGAGGGCTTTAAAGATGTCTTGAAAGTATGGTAAGAGTAGGGCGCTTTGCGCCTGCTGAATTTTTCAAGATGCTGTAGTAACTGTATGATCAGTTGATCAGGATCCTCATTTATGAAACACGTTGGTTCAAATCCTGGCACATTTGTGTTCACTGCACATGAAATGGGTTGATGCTGTGTTATAAACTGTAGTTTATCTGAACCTTTAACTTCTTTTCTAATTAAAATTGCCTCAAAGTCATAAACAGCCAAATAAGGACAGAAATGATTTTCTATTGGAATGTCAAGATCAGCCAGTTCTTCAAAAACAGTTTTCTTCAGTTGAAATACTCCACCTGGAAATTTGTGCTTTGTCTCACCCTGATTACAATGATGTTTAGCATGTTCATTTAAATATTCAGACTTTTTGAATAATCTGCTGCACATGATACACAGGTATCGCTTTGCATACTGATCGAGATTTATGATATAGCTATAGTGTGCTCGATCAGAGGCAGTCATTGAAATGTCTAAATTTAATAGCTTGTCATATTTCCTGATCCGTTTTCTTCCAACAAATGGCTGTTTGCTTATCAGCATCAATATGAAAACACTGAATATCTACTTCAAACCATTTTTCTATCTTTTCCAAATCAGTGTATGGAACTCCTTCAAAATTTTCAGTGTTTGCTTGAATATTTTTCTTTTGACAATACTGTACGAAAAGCTTGTAAATTGTGTCAGCATCAAAATTGCCTACAAGACATTGTGCTAAGCAACGGAAAAAAGCAGAGATTATCTTTAAACCTGTGTCTGCTACTGTCAAAAGTCATATGCATAGTATGTCGTTGATATGCATTAGTTTCAGGGAAGTTAAATATCAGTGCAACCAGCAACAAAATTTTTCTGTGGGGTTACAAAAATTCTACATTTGTTATAGCCTGAAGTCCCCATTTTGTATCTGGGCGGCTGAATTTTTCCTCAATATCGATTTCTTGAAGCTTTTCTGCTAAATTTTTCACATCATCACTGTTTCTGATTAGAACTGGCTTTCCAAGAAGGGTAAAATTATTTTGGCATGCATACCAGTAATTGCTTACACCAGTTTCGCGATTTTTCAAAATACAACCTAATGCTGCATCCACGCGGAATGCTTCTTTTTCAATATTGAAAATATCACTTAGCATATCTAAGTATTTACCGGTTCCCCAGCGATAATTGTAGGCATGATCTAGCACATCATTTATGCTTTTAGTTGTACGTATCAAATTCCAGTACTTCCTGACTTCCTCCCTAATATTATCAGGGTAGTTGGACAAATTTTCTGGAAGAAAACTGTCCTCAGGCATAACTGTAGTCTGAACAGGCTCAACTTTTTCTAATTTAAGTCCTGGATTAGCTTTTACTAGTAAGCATGCTTTCATATGAGTGTCTGAGGAAAGATCTGATGAGTTACAATACATGCAATTATTTTCTACGTGCTTAGTCTCAAAATGCGCACAAAGCTTTCTAGGAAGCCTAAAAAGTGATGCACATGAAGGGCAGCGATACCTAGCACCTATGTGCACAGATTCCTCATGCTCCTTTAACTTGTTAGATCGTGTGAATGTTTTGTTACATGTTGTGCAAGTGTGCAGCTTACGCTCCGGAAGCTGCGATCGGTTTGAGCCGGCCTCAAAAAAAGTTACTGGCATCGGCCGGTGAAGGCTATTTTTAGCCCTTCTGAGACCAGTAACCCCGGAATTCTGACGTTTGTAGTCATAATTTCCAGAATGTTCCTAAACTTATATTTTGAAATTTGAAAGAGTTTTATATTATAGACTTAGTCGGATAACAATTTTTACTCGAAAAGTTTCTAATATTTATAGACTTTTTGATATTTATAGACTTTTGATATAGTCGGAAGACAAATTTCTGCAAAAAATTTTGATATTTATAGACTTAGTTGGGATGACAATTTTCAGAAATAATTTTTGATACTTAATAGACTTATCGATATAGTCGGATGCAATGCTTAAAGCGAGTCACTTTCTGACAAAAATGTGCATCAAATCCGCTTATATGGCCTATTTAAAACATTAAACTCACGGGTTGAACCGCATATGTGCTGCCATCTTTGTTTTGGCACTTTGCCAACGGAATCCGCCTTGTAAATAACTCTAACTTTTTGAAAACAACTTAGATCGCGCATGTGGTTATGCGTTGGACTGTAGTCCGCTTTGTTCGCGGTTCGATTCCCACTATCCCACACTTTTTTCTTTTTGCGGGGGTAGCCGAAGGCGGTCAATGGAGCATCGTCCTATGTTATAACATGTGGCGTCCCCAAAATGCAATTGCGGGGGGGGGGTCAGTAGTATACCGTGCTTCCCTAGACTGCTATCTTATAGCGTATGTAGTGTTATAAGATAGGCAGATCTGCACCCTGGCCCAAAATCGAGGTCGCGCCAGGGCGCAAATGAGTTGGTGACCTGCCGGGACCTACCCATAAGCATAAGGAGTGCCTGGGGGACCACTAGTAAGGGCTAGGGGTCCTGAAAAAGGAGTTCCTCCGCATTTTATCAATTTTTTACAATAACTGTTGGTTCCAAAACAACTTGTTCCGAAACAAAGACAATATAAGTTGTGGGTGAGGGGTAAGCGAGTATTGTTGTATTTTGTGGGGGGTGACTAGTGTAAAGTGTAAAGTAAAGTGGAAAGTAGTGTAAAGCCAGCATATGAAAAAGTTTGTTTTCCCTAATTTTAACCAAATCAGCTGTACTGAGCTCAAATTTCGCACTTAGGTGGGATTGGTGGCAACACCTGCAGACCCGTCAGTATGTCTAAGGGGTAGGGGTTCTACAGTAACAGCTGGTTTCAGAGCTTGTTCCAAAACAAAGGCAATATATGTTGTGGGTGAGGGGTAAGACAGTATTGTTGTATTCAGGGGGATGACCAGTGTAAAGTGTAGCCCGGAGGCTCCCCTGGGGTACCAGAGGAGAGGGGTCCGAAAACAGGGAGTGTAAAGTGTTTACACTTTTGTTTTCCAGGAAGGAGAGCGGGACAAAGAAAGGTGATTACCCATTTGCGCTTAGCAGGCTTGGCAGATGCCGGAAGGGCTTAAGCTGCCCGAGTGCAGTCAACCAATAGCTAACCATTTTTTACACAATGCAGTGTTAAACCCGTAACATTCATGTTTTACTAACCTCACAGTACATTCATAGACGCAGCTTCAAAACTTGCATTCATAGTCTAGGTCGACGGTCTACTAGCAAGAAAATGCAGACCGTCGACCTGGATTAAACAATATGATTATCTAATATTGATGCGTTTTGGATTTGTAAAGAAGAAAAATAGAAATTTTTTTATTTTTTTCTGAAATTTTTATACTTACCAACCTCAAAGAAGATATTGGCGTCGAGTTGGCGGAGACTCGCAAGCCCCCATGAGACCAATAACCCCAGAATTTCGGCCATATATAGACCACGGGTTTCTGGGATCCCCTGCTCTCCCACACGCAGCGCCCATATTCATACACATTTCCGTAAACTAATGCTACTGGTTAAACAATCACATATAACAGCTAGGGCTAGAAGGTGGAAGTTTCCAGCCGGCCCGACAGGTACGTATCAAGCTCGCCAGCCAGTTTTTATTTTTGTTTTTACTCCGTTTTTCGCACTTCTTAACCTAGTTGGTCGTTGACTAAGTTTCACATTTTTCTTTTTTCTTTTATTCCTTCAATATATCTATAATAATGTAAAAAATATATTAAAAAGCACCTAGCTATAACAATGCAAAATTTTCAAAAAATACGAAAAAATACAAATTTTAGAAACATTTACAGGGAAAAAATACGAAAAAATACTAGTATCCATAAGGCAAAGTACAAAATTCCGGGTACAGTGCGCGCTTATTGTATACTACTCGATAATCTTTTTTACAAAGCATTGTTATAACGTTTCGTTCGTGATCGCGCAAAATTCGTTTTTCAAAAATTGTTCGAACAATGAAATTATGAGATGCAAAACCGAAAACCGATTTTTTCAAACATTCGAAATTGACCGATTTTCAGTTTTCAAAATTAAGTTCGAATTCCTCGAACCTTATTGACTTCCGCTACCATTTTCCTTCCTTGTTTTGGACGCAGTACCCGTAATTATTGGGGCCGCCGGCTACAAACTCTTGTATATAGGCTCCTTCGCCGAAATCTTTTAGTTCGTTTGTCATTTCGCCAAGAAAACTGCCCGTAGGGACTTTGTATTGATCGTTTTTGGTAGTCAAGTAGATGATTGAATCTGAAATTTCAATTTCTCTAATTTAAAATCCATAAAAAATGTTTCGGAATGCCCTCCATATTTAAACGTTTATATGCATATAAAAAGGTAATATGTGCGTGAAATAAATTTCTTACCAGTGTCCATGTAAAGGACCCGTTCCTGTAGGCGCTCCAAGTAGCTGTACAGCTTCAAACGAGCCTGAGCTGTGACGAAGCTGGCGATGATGGGGTTCGTGTTTTGGAGCGCCTCTAAGAATTCGTCCTCGACGGTGTAAGTGACGCAAGCTAATGCGTCGCCAAAAAACCGAATCGAAGGGACGTTCTTGGTGGGATCGATTACTAAATCAAAAAATTTGGCTGGATCCGAGAAGTATTCTGTGTGGGACAAGTTATTTCGCTGGCCGAACTAGAAAAAAATTTAAAAATGCATGAGATTGTTAAATTAGTACTGCTAAACCTGAAACAAAATATTAAACGATAAAATAAATTATTATCGAAGGAAAAAATTTTTAATTAAATCTTTTAAAATGTTTTCATTACCTTGCCCCAAAAGCTGTTGAGCATGAGCTTCGCCAAAGCTCTCATGCCTGGATTTTTTTCTATTTTCGCCTCGTCTAATTTGATGCCTGGAACAATATTAAAAATATTTAGTAAATAAGCAGAAACGATTATGTCAATATTTATTACATAAATAATTAAATAAATGTGTGAAGTAAATAAATGAATAAATACAAATAAATAGTTAATTAAATAAATGAGTAAAGAGAAATAGAAATGGGTTCTCACCTTCTATTGCCTCGTATTTTTGAATGTAGGCCTTTTTCTCTGGATCGGTTTTGGCCGACGAGGGCCAACCGTCCGCCTCTTGTTTGAGTCGCAGGAACGTATTAATGTATTCTGCGAAAAGACCGCCCGATTTGGATTCCGGGTCGTACTGCTCCGTTTCCCGATAGTGCCAGACTTCGTGGATTTTTACGACCTTTGAAAAGCAAAGAAAAATTTCAAGAAAAATATTAAAAAACAATAAACCTGAAATTAATAACATAAATTGATATAAACAGAATGTGTTTCATGCAACAAATGCTGGAATAAAAAATTATTTTCTTACCCTGTACCCTTTTTCTAATGCCTTGTAGAGCTCCAGCGAGACCCAGGCGCCTGTAATGGCTCGGTCCTGGTCCGTGTGCTCGCAAAAGTCGATCTGATTCTCTGCGCATGTCTTGCATAACGGGAACAATAGTTTTCCGTTAAACCGGTATGGCAATATCGGGTGGTAGAGGGCGCGAGGCGGAACGACGGTGCATTTGATAATGCCCGTGTATGGTTTGTTCGCCAAATCCGCGAAATTTTCCGTGATAATTTCGGGATGTCTGAAAAAACAATTAAAAAAGTTAAATTTTTTGTACTTAAAATACTAAACCTAAAAGAAATGGTATTAAGAATATACAATAATAAATTATCAAACCTGTAGAAAAATATGAAAATGAATATTACTTTATGGGGAAAAGTCCCGTCTTGCAAACCCAAGGGTATAATGAGCAAACGTCGACGTAGTCGATCCGTTCGTCCGGGCGGCAATTATGGTAGAGCTTTATGGCGTTTGTTCGCCCGCCATAAAACGCCTCCCTTGATCCTAGTGGTTCCATTATTTGTACGTTCTTGAAGAATTCCGCCATTTCCTTATTGGTCTGAAAAAAAGCAAAAAAACGTAAGTTTATACACCTTTAAAATACTAAAACCTGAAATAAAGATTAATTAATAAGAAGTAAAAAATTAATACATGCATCTATACAAATTTTTATGGCTAACCCTTACCGATAAATCTTTTCGGAGCTGACATTCCCATTTTTCTATAACCGTGTATCCTTGGGATTCTAGGTACTTTTTCCGCTCGATGGTAGCTTGATAGGCTTCGTCCGCCGTTTTTTTATTATCGACTGTCTGGTGGAACCCTTTGGGCATGCAAACTGGGCAACCATGCCAGCTGAAAAATAATAACATTAATTTTCTGATAAATAAAACATCTTAAAAATGCATGGTAGGACTTTCCTTTCAGGGTCTTTCTCCCGTTTTTATGTACAATTTAAAAAACTATTAGCATGCATTTATATTTAAAATAAAAAATTAGGACTTACTAGCATCCCTGGAATTCGTAGACTGTTCTCTCGTACAGGCCGTCGACCTTGTACGAACCGATTTTTATTTCGCCTCCATTGAGTTTGTGCCGAATTCTTATTTTTTCTGTCTCCGAGACCCATTTGAGCCATTTGAGCGCCGTTATTGATTGGTTTTCGTTCCGGCTGTAGCCGCCGTGGGGTACAATGCCGATGGTATTTTCCGCTAGGAAGTTTTTCCGAAAGACGTAATTGCATGCTGATGCAATCGTCAGGCTCGTTGTGAAAGGGTCTACTCCCGTTTCGTTTATAAAAATGTCTCGAAATTTCAGCGCGCATTCGGCCAAAATATGAACATCAGATTCGCAATAGGCGAGTAGCTCCGTTTGTAAATTGAAAACTTTGCCCGAATTTTTTTGCTGGTCGTACCTTTGAGGAAAAAATGCGAAAACTTAGAAATTTCATGAAAAAAATAGAAGAAAACCATGAATTATTATGAGAAAAAAGTATGCTATACATAATTTTTAGGTATGGGTCTGGGGTCCCCCTGAAGATTTACGAGCCCGAAATTAATAAAAAAGTATGTGTCTAGATAAAAACTTACCATTTCAAAAAATCCGATCGGGCATCTTCTTTCATACTGTCTGGCCCATAATGTTCTGGCGCAGGCAGGACCCCTTCGTAGTTCCAATTCGCTAAAGTGTTAAAGAAATGGGGAAAATACCCCTTTTTGAGCTCCAAGACGTTGAACGTCTTTGGGAAGACCGCCAAAGGCATGGGCAAAAAGTTCAGCGTGTCGATGACTCGAACTCCGCCCGCCTCGAGCATAAGGATTTCGAGGCCTGAAAAAATAAATGCCATTAGTAAAAAATGTTCTTCAAAAAATTTAAAAACATGTATTTTCCCTCCCTCCAAACCAGGCGCAAAACAAAACAATGCAAAATAAAGCAATTAATGCTATGTGATTTTTCTTACCTCTTGTTACGATCTTTGGCGTAACCGTTTTTTGCTCGTGAAGATACTCGAGCAAAAACTGCGAGTCGAACCCGCGAGCATTGTGGGCCAATGCCGTGGCTCCTCGATTTTGTTCCGAGAAAAGCCATTTGCCGAAATTTTTGAGGCAATCGTCGCCCATAAAAACGTGGCGATTTTCGCCGCATTCCGGGCAAATTCCGAGATCCTTGTCCTTGCATACGTCGCAGAGGCGGTATGCGACGCAGCAGTTGGGGATATGCTTGAAAACGGGGCCCAAAGCGTTGGGCGCCATTTCCTGGTCTTGCCTCGTTTCGAAATCGAAGAAGATAAAAATGGGGCGCTTTTTATCTTTTTTGTTGTCCTCTTTGACTTTCTGGAGAAAAATATGAAAAAATTATTAAAACGTACAGTTTTAATCTAAACCTGAAAGAAAAGCAGATTAGCATACAAATAAAATGCATATAATACCTCCAGAAACTTTTATATTTCTAAGATAAAAAGGAAATCATACTTTAATGTAACATTCATGGTCCTCCTTATCGACCATCGCGTTGCATGTGCGGCAAAACATTTGGTTGCAAATATGGCGCTTGGCGTGAGAGGTTTGTACCAATTGACCGCAATCTTTGCAACGTTTCAAACGATTGCAAGTTGGGCTCGTTTTCTGTATTTTGCCGTTTTTTTGAGGTGGTCGACTGGCCCATTGTATGATTAATGTAGCAGGACTGGCTCGGGAAATAGCTGAAAAATACGCTAAAATATTAAGGCATAAAAAACATTCGAATCTATACAATATATAGTAAAAATCATATTCAAAATATACATAATTTATTTATTTTATTTATTATTTACTTATTCATTTATTTATTTATTTAATTATTTATTTATTCATATTTATTTATTTAATTTTTTTATTTATTATTTATTTAATTATTTAATATATTTATTATATTTGTTTATTTATTTATTTATTGTTTTATTTATATATTTATTTATTCATTTATATATTAACTTATTTATTCATTTATTTATTTATATAAGCATTTATTTATTTATTAATTATTTATTATTATTTATTTATTTATTTATGAATAAATATACGATAAATTAAATAGTATTTATAATGGTCCGCTATTAAGTGAGTTCTAGAAATTTAGAAAAATGATAAAATCCATAAGAGTTTTACTCCTTTTTAACCCCTGCTTTATAAAAACGGTAAGACAAATATAATTATAATACAAAACTGAGAAAATTGAAATTTTTTATGAGATGCGCATGTTTAAGCTAATTTTTTCTATTATTCTGCATTAATGAACATTCAATCATTTATTTGATTATTAAATTATTTTTTAAATCTTTATTTATTTATTTATTTATTTATTTATTATCTAAATAGATATTTAATTGATTAACTATGTATTTATTTAATTCTTTATTTAGTTGATTATAAATTTATTTATTTATGAATTTATTTATTTAGTTATTATACTATTTATATATTTCTTTATTTATTGTTCAATTATTATTTATTTATTATTTATGTAATTAGTTATTATTTATTTATTACTTATTTATTCTTTTATTACCGGTTGCAGTCCTGGCATTTTATCCATTGCTCGACGGCGCAGGGAGATTCTTTTTGGCAACAGGGGCAGCCGGATTTGAGGCATTTATGGTCTTTGGCGTTGCTATACCCCTTGTTGCATTTTTCGCAAAAATAGGAACGGCCCATGAACGCCGGCATCCACGTAATGACGTCGAAATGCTCGTCATGCAGGTAGAGATGTATGACCTTTTCGGCTTCGGGGCCTTTGAAAATGAGGGCGTTGAACGCATCCCTCGAGAAGATTTTGATTTGGTATTCGGGAGCAAGATGCTCCGAAAACAATATGTAAATTTTAGCGTAGGCAAAGCAACATTAAACTTTTACATAAAAGAAATTTAGCAGTCCTCTATAAATCGTAAAATGACTTAAAAAATTTGCATACCTGAATTTTCTTAGCTTCTTCTAAACCGCATTTTTCTTCGAAATGGCCTAGACCGGCTTTCTGCATTAAATCGTAAGCTAATCGCCTCTGCATATCGTTTGTGCTCTGACGAATGGTGTTCCATTTCGGGTTGTTGTCCAGGCGTGCTTTTGAGACGACAATAGCGCGGGCCAAGCAGAGATTGTCGTCGTTCAAGATCTAGAATTGATTTCCTTTAAATGTGAAGTCATAAATTTTATTTTATTCACTCATTTATTTATATATTTGATATATCTGCGTATTATTTTATTCAATACTGAATTACAGATTTAGTTATTTATTTAATTATTTATTTAATTCATTATATTAAATTATTCAATATTTTAGTTAACTACCTATATCTTTACTTATTTTTATCTATTTGTTTATCATTTACATAAGGCATAATTATTATTTATTTTCATTTATTTATTCATATAATTATTCATTTATGTATTCAGCTATTTAATATTTCTGTCTTTCATTAATTATTTATATCATTATTACTTTAATTATTCATTTATTTGCATAGTATTTTATATATCTATCTATTTGTATATTTTATCCGTTCATCTTAAATATCTTATTATTATTTCTATTTATTTATTTATCATTTATATATCTGCGTATTATTTTTTAACTTATTTTCCTCTACAAAATTCTAAAATCATTTGCTTCTATTTATTAATTCATTAGTTCTATTTATTAATTCTTCTATTTATTAATTCATTAACTCATGAGAAGCTTGTCTTGTCTTATGGTATGAAGTACTCTATTACACCTAGGAAGATCGAATATGGTGATTATTTGCTGCCTTTTGAGAAACTAATGGGTTTCCTCAATAAACAAACTGCCTTTAAGTGTGATAATGTAAAAATGCAAATGATCAAGAATCAATTGCGTGACATTGCTCTTAGCTCATACTTTAATTATGATAAGAAGCATTGTGATAATCTATCAAAGCGTGACTATGAAATCCTCAGTAATCTGTCAAAAGACAAGAATATCATCGTCCTAAAGGCAGATAAGGGTAACCAAGTTGTAATTTTGAACAAAGATGACTACATCAGGAAGTTGAATGATATCTTGAATGATATCTCAAAGTTCAAAGTCATTAACTGTAATCCTTGTCAGTTTATACGCTCAGTTCAGAAACGCATATCAGCCCGTATACTGAAGGTTCATAAGCAAAATGGACTATCTGCTGATGTGTATAAAAGTATAAATCCTGTAGGATGCAGTTATGGCAGACTATATGGCTTACCTAAGACCCATAAGAGAGATGTACCTCTAAGACCGATCTTGTCAGCCATCAACACTCCAACTTATAAGTTGGCTAAGTATTTTGTGCCAATCCTGCAAGACATAAGTACAAATGAATACACTTTATGTGACACTGGTAGTTTCCTGACAAGACTTAAGGCTTTTACATTCAAAAGCCATCATTTTATGGCTAGTCTTGATGTTCAAAGCTTGTTCACTAATATTCCACTCAATGAGACTATTGATATATGTATTAGGAAACTATTTGATGATCAAAATGTCATGTTAGTAAATAACATGAATTGTCATCAATTCAAACTGCTTCTAGAACTTGCAGTTAAAGAATGTTACTTTACGTGTAATGGTAAAATCTATCAACAAATAGATGGTGTTGCTATGGGTAATCCGCTTGGCCCAGTTCTTGCCAACATTTTCTTGAGCTATCATGAAACAATGTGGCTCAGAGACTGCAATATAAAGATCAGACCCAAGTTTTATGTACGTTATGTTGATGACACATTTGTAGTGTTTTCTGACAGAAATCAGCCTACTAAGTTCTGTGATTACATGAATCAGCAACATCCTAATATGAAGTTCACATTTGAAACTGAATGTGACAAGAAATTAAATTTCCTTGATGTTCTTGTTGAAAGGAAGTCCGATGATATTGTGACATCATCATATCAGAAACCTACATTTTCTGGCCTTTATGCCAAATTGTCTAGCTTCATTCCTCTTGCCTATAAAGTTGGTTTAATAAGGACACTTGTGAGTCGCATTTACATGATTTGTAACTCATATCAGACTTTTGTCTCTGATATTGACAAGCTGAAGCAGACTCTACTGCAAAATGAGTATCCCCTTGGCTTGATTGATAAGGCCATATCAGACTTTATGACAAAGGTGTATAATAAGAGTGATGAAATAAAAGTCGGTTGTGATAAATTATGCTATTCTCTTGTTTTGCCTTACACTGGTGTGCATGGCTACAATGTACGCAGCAGAATTCTAAAGCTTATATCTGCATTTTACGCTCAGATTAGAGTAAGGTTTGTTTACAAACCTGTCATGTGTATAAGCCGGTTTTTCAAGAACAAGGATGCTGTACCTGCTAAGCTACTCTCAAATTTAGTATATAAGTATATGTATTCTAGCTGTATGGCTAGTTACATTGGCGAAACTCGCCGACATTTTGGGAGTAGAATTGCAGAGCATACTGGCATCTCATTTGCTACAGGAAAGCCAATTCAGGGTGATAGCTTATCTGCTATTCACAGACATGTCTCAAATAGCAATCATTCAATTACATCAGATTGCTTCAAGGTTATTAGTCGAGCATCCAACTCTTTTGATCTTTTAATCAAGGAGTCGTAATACATAGCACGTGATCGTCCTATTCTCAACAATAATGTTTCATCATATCCTCTAAATTTGTTTTAATTTACTGAAATCCCACCTTTTTCATTTTCTTCTAGTTTAAAATCTTTTATAATACTCTTCATAATTTAATGGAATGTTTAAACTTTAAGTTTTTTTCTCTTGGTTTACAACTCTCGCTTAACAAGCTCATTTTTTCAAAATTATTTAATAATCATTGATTATTTTTTACCCATATTTAGGAATGTGTATCTTAAACGCCGTTTGCAAAACAAATTTTTTTCCCATACGTGAAAATCGCTCATTTTCATCAAACAAATCTTTTTGCAACTTTTCAGTAGAAATCGAATACAAAATTTCTTTTCTCGTGCAAAAGGCATTTTTCAAGAACTTAATTTTACAGAAAAAAATATTCCTAATACCTGAATAAAGCAGCCGCCGTGTGGGCCTGTATGCTTCTTAAACCATTCGTCCCAGTTGACGATTCTGGTATTTGTAGCCTCATGCTGACCTCTTCCGCCTTTCGGTTCTTCGACGATAACGATTTTAAAGCTCATTTCCTGGTCGAAGGCGAATTCGCGATTAGATTGCTGAAGTTTTTTAATGACGCTCAAAATTTTGTCGGCTGTCATGCCAATTTTAGGCGTAAATGAAACTAAAACGGCTCGGTCTAAGCTCGGGTGTCGAATTTCGACCCCTACGCGGTCCTGGGGGTTTTGATTGGTCAGTTGACGGGTTAGAATATCCGTCAAAATGGCTGGTATCGTTTGTGGGTCGATTTCATCAATGTTGCGAAATCGAATACTGTACCCGATCGCTTCTGCGTTGAAATCACTTGACTCGTAATCGGGATTCTTCTCCGATATCGTAAAAATCCGTGATTGGGTGAGGACCGGCGCCAGACTGCTCGATAAAATCGTCGCCCAAAAGCGTATTCCAAAATTCGAACGATCCGAAATTCTGCTGTGCGCTTTTTGGTAATTTCAAATAATGATCGAAAATGAATGACGTCATTTTTGAGTCGCCAACCCAAAACTGACTGTTGACGAGCGTTTGTAACGTAGATCGATTGATTATTGGCTCCGATAATTGCTGGGACGATCCGTCCTCGATAATTAGTTGCACAAAAATCGGCAGCTAATTACGTCCTTTAATCCTTTTTCGCCAAACTCGATAACTTTTCGCAATGAAATTCCGGTTAAATGCTCGTTGCTGACCCATAGTCTTGATCGGATAACATTTTTCAAATAAAAAATTGCGACGTCGACTTCAAAATGAGCGGCCATTGAAAATGCTAATTTATGGCAGAATGATAAAAAGCGGCGAGCCCCTCTCTATTTATAATGCCACGTGTTGGCACTTTGCCAACCACATGCTGCGCGCTTAATGCGTCTAGACTTGTCCGCTATTGCAAGACTTGGCACTGAGCTAACTACGTGCTGCTCGCTTATTATAACTCCACGCTTCAACTTTCCGCTAACATGATGCCTTTTCCGGAATGCGCGTGCAACGAGCCAACCACTTGTTCACACTAAACAAGTTCGGACTTACATACTATGACTAATATGACGTAATATGACGCAGTGGTTGTGGAACATATGTATATATCTATAAATATAAGGTTTTTTTTAACTAACTTACCAAAACGTATATTCAAAATGATTTTTACACTACTATTATTCTTAGCTGTCTCGAACGCACAAAAATGCGAGGAATACGGCAAGGGCACTATTCTTGAGTGCTATAATGCAAATGAGCATGACCAACTTTACAAGACACGTCAGATCGGTGACACTTAGAGACAGTTGCGGTTTTCAGGTTCCCAACTGGAATAATTTCTCTGAAAAATACCCAGATTTCGATTTAATGAGATTCAGTCCAATTTGCAAAAACTGTTTGAAAATTGATGAGCATTTTAATGGTATGAAAGTCGAGGGCGGTGTTTGGAAAGCGATACTAAGTGCAGGCATAAAGAGGATTTGAATCTCATTTCGAATGAGATTGCAAGCTGTATAGCTTTGCTAGTCACACTGATTATTTTATATTTATTTCGTTTAATCAGGAAGGAAATATTACATAATATTAGACGAAAATGCAGCAATAACAATTCTAATCATGCGGGAGAAGAAATCCGTATTCTTTGAGCGATTGCTCTTTGCTTTTTTCCGGCTGATTCATGATTTCTTCATGCGAGCGAAGTGCTTTTTTCTTTTCTATCGGTTTCGATTTTATGGCTCGTGCCAAAATTTTGTCGATTTTGAGCTCAATTTCATCATCGAGCTTGGCCAAAGCGCCAACTCGAACCATATTTTTGGCGTAAAACGCCTTCAAATTCTCCAAATCGTAATCGGGTCGTAATTTTTTGCAGGTTTTGTACGAATATTTCGTGTAATTTACGCCCTTTATTCCTTCCATTCTTTTGAGCTTTGACAAACAGAAAACGGTGAACAATCTTGACGCGAATATCTTCAGCATTGAAAGTTTCAGAGAGACAAAATGAGGTCTCAACCGTAGCCGGCATTTTTGAAAGAATGACAAATTTCATTCGGCCCCCTGCTTTTATTTACATGTTTCTAACAGACTATGAATAATTGCATTAGCTCTGTACAGATCATGTTTCTTGTCCGAACCTGTCAAAACATATTTTCCTGTTGCAAAAATGTTAATAGTAACATTATTAATTTTGTACTTCAAAGCCGGGAAAATTTCAGGCTCGTAAAAACAATTAGGTTTACATTTAGCGTACAATTTATGCAAATTAACAGTGAAACCTACGTTTCCAGTAGCTACATAATTATGAATTTTTATTTCTGTATTGGTAGATTTTATTTCGCATGTATGTATTGCTTTTGCTAGTGCTTTTCTGGCGTCATCTTCAGTCTTCGTTCCAGTACAAACCAATTTCCCGGATTTAAACAGCAGTACTGTAGATTTAGGATTCTCGAACGCCAAACTAAGGCCAGAAAATTTGTCGGGCCTGTACTTTACAAGCTTTATGTTTTTGTCTGCGATATCGTTTAAATTTAATGCGCATTTAGTGTCTGTGCTCGCAATTAAGTTACAAATCTGCATTTTCACAGATATTTACTAACAAGCGGCTGCTATATAATGCATTTAAAACATATTTTCACGGGTTAACGATTCATATTTTACCACGCTCAATGCACTTTTTCATCATTTGTTCGTCTATACCATAGGGTTCATAAGCATAAAAATTTTCTAACAACAAATTCTTTTTAAAAGGCGGTCTGCCTCGTTTTTTTGGAACTCCTGACCCAAACTCGAAGAAGCTTTGTTTTTGTTTAGGCGGCCTGCCTCGTTTTTTAGTAGTCTGTGGCGCCACTTGATGCTGTTTTTGACGCTGATCTTCTAGCACTACCTGCTTTTGCATAATATTCGCATATTCAGCTAACTTTACATCCGGATCGCCTTTTTTGCTCAAAATGTTTTCTTTAGATTCTTCGACGTCAACTTGGGCAGTGAGTAATGGGTCGTCAGTAATTTTAGCTTTTCTCATCAAAGAATCGAAAAACTCTGTCGGAACTACATACATTTTACGGACGTTCATTTTTTAATGCTTTTTTAAGAGAAGTGTAAAGTTGAAAAATAAATTCAAAAGATTCGGTTTCCAAAATTTTCTGTTTATCTTTTTTGTTAGTTTCTGGTAATGCAAGCAAGTACAAACTAGCTTCAAACTGTTCGCAAAAAGCTGAATTTTCCGCGCAAAAAGTGCCGTTCAAAAGATGACGAGCGGCTTGAGTTAACACGGAAAAAAATTCCGGGGGTGCTTGATTAATTAATAAGTCGCGTAAACTTTTCTTTGTATTTTTATCCCCCAGTAAGCAAAAATATGGTTCGCTCACAGTAATTTCTCGTTGAGCTTTAGAATTCATAATTTTTTTAAAACTTACATTTTTTACATATTTATAAGCTTCGCCAAATAATCATAGGTGTTTCATCCGAAAAAATACTAGATCGCAGTCTGTTTTCGATTTTATCAGAAAATACATCAATCAGTAAATAGTTATAGGGTTTTTTCCTTCATTGTTTTAATATAAGCCTGCTTTAATGGCCCCCTTGAGCCGTATAATTGATTACTCAAGACATCTAAGACATTCAAATGAGGCGTTTTAGTTAAGATAAAATAATGACAATTCCGGTTGATGGTTGTTGAAAGAGGGCCTCTAAAAAATGGATTCTGAGTGATAAAGAAATTTATCATGTTTTTGTGATGGCCTAAGACCGTAAAAAGACGAGCAAATGCGTCGCTTTTGACCGCAACGTCGGCAAGATCATCGCAAACGCAAACGTTGACTTTTCCTGGCTCGTCGTACCATTCGCTTTCGATTACGTCCATTCGAAGTCCTTGTACGAACGAAATGTTCGGAAATGTACTTAAAAATTCTTCGAAAAGTGGTTGCCATACATTATAAAAATATAAAATTTTATTTCTTTCTGGTTTAAAAGGCCATTCTTTCAATAATTTTAGTAGAAAACATGTTTTTCCGCTTCCTGTTGCTCCTGAAATTACAAAATTAGCAGGCGATCGAAGATACTTTATGCTATCTTCTTCTATTTGCTCCATTCTCTATAGCACATACACGTTTGACTTGAAGTGCAAATGGGTATTTTTGTATGAAAATATTTCTTGAACCAATCGCAAATCTGTTTATCGTTGTCAGACTTATTGCTCGAAAATTTAGCCATTATACTATTTATAGATTTTTGTCTACATAGTTCGCGAGAAAAATATAAGCAGTACAACCCGCACGTTTTGCTTGTGTCTCCTTGTAACCTCTGCTCAACACATAGGAACTGACCTGGATACTTTGTGAAACTAGAAAAATAATTTACTGCGTCTTCTAAGCATTTGCTGTAGTACAATGGGGTTTTAGCCAAACTGTCAAAAAATATAATTTTAGCCGAATTTGATGATTTGTAAAACAGTACCCAATGCTGACCTTTATGCGTCGACGAAGCCGTGTTTACGATAACAAAGAATTTTTCAGTATTCGAAAATCGCTCAGATAATATTCGGTCGCATGAAAATACTCCCTTGAAATAACGTGATGCAACCTTGTCCGTATTTACTATTGAACTTAACTGATTTGCATACATTTTAGGGTATAAAATCAAGAATAATGTTCCTACGAGCATCAATACTTATAATATTATCGAATAATAAATAAAAAAGCAACGTGCAACTGTCATTGATGCTGTTTATGGGCCATTGAGCAGTAAAAGTTACGACGCCATTTGTCCGAACACCCTCGTCTGGGTTCATATCGAAGGGCAGTATTTGATACCCCCTTGCTTGAAAATCGTCGAGCGTTATGCCCGTGTCCGTATCCGCATATAGTTTTTGAACCATTCTCAGAGAATTTAGGTACGGTTCGATCATAGAATCATTCGGGTTATACGGTAGGGGAGGATACTGTCTCCCATTAACATCAACTTGAGCCCAAACGCATTTTTTAAGATTAAACAAAAACGGATTATTTGCATAATGACCAGTAAAAGAAAGCGTTTCTACAAGCGTCACAATGATTAAACGCGGAATCTGCCCATTATGTAGAACAAAATTCGTTAAATGTGTTTGTCCTACTAATAATTGCATAGTACGAACTATAGCATGATTTACATTATAATTTACTGGTTTATGTTGCAATGAACGTTCGATTGAAAGTATAGCACTACTTTGCAAATTGACTCGCCTAACTTTTAGAACTATTTTGGTGACTGATAATCGTTCTTTTTGGAAGAGCTGTGCCTGACAATAAATGAAACTCAGTTGAAGAAGGAAAGAACGTGAGCGAAAATCTGATTCCTGGAATGATCAATTTATTTTGCAGTAGAAGATCTAAATGCAATCGTCCAGCCATATCTACCTCGGCTCCTTTAGCAAACTTGTCACAACGTTTGTCGAATCCAGGGTTCATATCTTTATCTACACCATTAAATTTATCTGCCTTATCTTTGTAATACATCTGAGGGACTCCCACTGCTCCTTTTTTAGCGGCCGAAGAGTACGTGTATACTGTTTCTATGTATGCGCGATATGGATATGTTGAAGTTGCCTGATTAATTATTGTACCGTTCGCCTTAAGCACAATCTATAATATTAATTTCGAGTTGTGTGTAAGTGTGTGTGCGTGAGGCAAAAAAGTTTTTACTGGATAATTTTGTGATACTTACATTTTCACTCAATGGGTATTCTCGGGCGCTAATTACAATTTTTTTGATTAAAATGGCTCGATCGGACTCCTGAAACCCGGAAACTACGGAATTATGTAAAAGGTTTTGGTAGCTCTAGCCGCTTATGCAATTGCCGTAGGGTAAAATTTTAAAGCCACCCTAGATCAACTTTTTATGCGCTATCGACTGGGTTGAAGCACTTTACACTACAGTGTAAACTGATGTGATGCCGTAAGAAAAACGTGATTTACAAGTGTATTTTATCAAATATCTCAAATCGCAGCAGATAAATTTTTTTGAAGTTTTCACCAATTATTGGATATCTTATGACTGACCTTACTGTAGAATTTGAAGAAAATTCACGGATTGGTTTTAAGATACGGGAGCCCAAAGTTACCCTATGCATAGCGTAAAATTTAGGTTTTTGTCTTTTTGCAGAAGCACAGATTGACTGTTTCTTCCAAAATTTGGCCCCTGGAGTTTCTGGGACCGCTGATTCCATATTCGCTACTTTAAATATACGATCTGGCATCATAAACCATGTATGACACGGGCTGAAAGGAAATCACGTATGGGTACTTATAAACATGATTAATCACTGAAAAAGAGCTTGCACCAAGTCAAAATTTTTGACCTTGTAAACCAGCGCGCGTGAAATTTAATGCAAAGCAATCGAAAGCAGCAAACATGCGGATTTCGAAAGAATCAGCAAACATGCGGCTTTCGAAAATACAAATCCAAATGTTTTTGCTTCTAGCGGCTGATTTAATATGCAACTTTTTGCATTTGTTTACAATGAGGGCAAAGTTGAATATTGTACTAAGTTGAACCCAACGCTATAAGATAGTACGTGATACAACATACTCAATGCTATACAATAGGACGTGATGTAACATACCCCATGATATACAATAGGACGTGAAATAACATGCCCCATGCTATAATATAGGACGTGATATGACATACCCAGTGTTACAGGATAGGACGTGAAATAACATACCCCATGCTACAAGATAGGACGTGATATACCATACCCAGTGCTATAACATATCCTGTGCTGTAAGATTGGTGTCCCAAAACATCAAAAATATGGTTTGCACCAAAAAAATCTTTAAACATCCCAAAACATCAAAAAAATGCTTTTGACCAAAAAAATTTTTTAAACACCCCAAAACATCAAAAATATGCTTTTGACCAAAAAAAATTTGTAAACCTCCAAAAACATCAAAAGTATGGTTTTGGACCAAAAAAGTTTTTTTAATATTCCAAAACGTTAAAAATATGGTTTTGATCAAACAAAATTTTTAAACATCCCAAACCATCTAATGGTATAATTTCCAGAACATCCCAGAACATCAAAAATATGATTTAGGATAAAGAATTCTAAGAACCATTCTATAACGTCAGAAATAAGGATTTAATCAAAGAAATGGTTAACAAAAGACAGTTTTAAAAAATTTAAAAATACAATATGTTTTTACCAACAATTTTTTTAGAAATATCCCAAAAGCATCAAAAGTCCCGAGAAATAAAAAATACAAGAAACATATCAATCCCGTACAGCTATCAGGCCTAAAGTCCAGCCAGGGCAACGCCGGGCAGCTCATCTAGATATAAAAAATATAAAACTGCTCGCCGATCCATTACAGAGTCATTCAACTTTTTATACTAATTACTGGTTAAGATATTATTTGTTTACAAACACTCTAGCAGATGGGGCAACGAAGCGCCCCATTTGCTAGTATCTTTAAAAAGCGAGTGTAAAGTTAAATTTACGGGACCTACGCGCGCATCAGCTCTCAGAGCTGAGCCGTCCGCTTCGATAATTTTGGCTCGAATTTTTAGTAAAAAATTTGGATCGGTCACTTGAGTGAAAGTTTCAGGCACATCAAACTGTAAGAGGTTCGCCCGATATGAGCGGATTAATTGGAAAGAACTCTATCTCGTTTTCTCCAATTACATCAAATTCAATAGATTTATTTTTTGACATATTTTGAGTTGCATAATGCAAAATTTGTAGAAAGTTTTGTTGTTGTTGATTTTTTTATATTCTTTTTTTATGTGCTTTTGGGCTCCTATTTATAGACTTTTTTGCGCTTACCTGTCCCAACCTGAACAGGTCTTCTTTTACGTTTTGGTTCAATTATTACACTGGCTTCAGTTGAAAAGCCAGGCAACGCTCTGCTTGATAAAACTGAAAACGGCTGATACATGATTGAATGCGTACTTTTAATTAAAATTTTGCATGTGTATTCTCATATTTATAGCCTTATAAAATACTGGCTCGTTGAAAATGGAATTTTATAAATAATGGATCGTAAATGTTGAAAGAATTATTACTTATATCTTTTATATTCAAACTTATAGATGATAAAAAACTTTTAAGAATACGATGATAAGATGGCATAGCATAATTGTAATTCACTAAACCTCTCATGGGTGAAAACACATCCGTGCAAAGTATTTGCCTGTTATGAGTAGCGTTGTTATAGTCCCAAAAAAAGATATAGTCCTAGTCTTAGTCTGACTAGACTTTCGAAATGACTAGTCCTAAGTCTGACTAGGACTACGTTATCAAAACACTAGTAGTCCTAGTCCCAAGATATAGTCTTTGAACGTTTTATAGTACGAACTCAATATCTTGATAATGCGACAAAAAAGCACACCTATTACCCTTTCGATTTCTTCCGCAATTCATGCATATGAATTATTTAAAAAATGACGCTTCTTCACTCAACTATAGAACCTTCCACTTCAAAATCAATCTTTGGTAGGTACATACTTATGTATATAACTGAAGATGCCAATAGTACGAGTACCATGAATATATAAGCAAGACAATATGACTCTAAATTCATGCTATTGCTCTTTTGTAGCCTATCAAAGTTTCTATTACGAGGCCATTTGGAATAGAACAGATTACTGTAGAAGCTTTTTGTTTATAAATACTACAACAGAAAATCGCACATATAAGTCAGGATTTACAGATCTTCATTCCATCAGATTTCCCAAAATGAATTTTTTTACATTTTTTTCAATTTTTCCTGAACCAGTCAAGCCAAACCCCTATTCATCCTACCTACTCAGTCGTTTTGCTGCCTGCCTCACATGTGACTTATGAATATGTACAATATGCGAAATATATTTACGTACATCAGCATGCAAATTCACGTTTCACAATAGATCAATAAATTCGCGATTCATGCTAAAAAACACTTCTAACTCAAGCTTATAGTCGGACAAATTATGACGATTTTTATCTAACACAATGCTGGCTCGGCTAAATACGCGCTCAATTGGTGCCGAAGTAGCTGGTACTGCTAATGTGTTCATAGCGATAGCCGCCAAAGTTGGATACTTGCCCTGCAGATTGCTCCAATAAGCGAGTGGTGTGATTTGCGAAGTGGATCCTAAATCAGCGAAATATTCGGCTATTTCCGATTCGACCGACCGAATCATGCTTTTACTGCCAACAGAAAGACGAGCGTGCATGCTGCGATTAATTGCAGAGCGGCACTCTGATAGCCATTCGCTTCTAGGCTCTAACTCCAAGTCTCCAAGTCTTCAGCAAATATACTACCGGACGGATCTTTGTCAACAGAATCATGTTCAAACGAATCCGCCTATGCAGATACACAGCATATAATCTTACGCAGAACTTTTTCATACATAATTAGGAAATGAATGAAAGTGCGTATATTTCATAAAGATATGAAAGACTGCGATTTTCGCATCCTCAGGTCTCTTGTAGATTTACAAAACTAGTCGAAAAAGGTATGCATGAATATACAACGCACACTTCAAATTATCAAAAATGATAGGCGACTCAAATGGATCCTACCTTTTACCTTTTATATGCACAGAGGTTTAAGATACATTACAGCCAGGGCTTTTTTCTCACGACATCCGTTGTATGCGTGCAAATTAAGCGGTCATGTCATCTAGACAGGAAGGGTTCCATCTGCATGATTACTGCATTTCCTACCTATAACATTATTTGTTTCAATTCTTTGATTTTCATTAACTCGAAATTTTCCCTTTATATTTCATGCAAATGACCAACGGACTTCGTTTGCACGATTGCTTCCATTTGCAGTGTGCAAAAAAAGCCCTGATCATACATAGCTCAGTATTAATGCCCAGACAACTAAGATGATGGCATGCAAACTTATAAGTTAAGAGCATAGGTGAGCTGGAATAGACCTGAATTCTGCTCGGGTCTGGATAGGGTAAGATTTTCAGAAACAAAAAAGGAGCTGGAAAAATTGTTAGCATAGCAAGCAGTAGCGGATCCAGGATTTTCCTAAGTGGGGGCAGTACATCCTAAGTGGGGGCGGCGGAACCCCGATTTGGGCGGAAAAATTAGCCGTTTTTACTAGAAAATTGCTAAAAATTGCTTAAAAATCCTCAATTTCGCGCAATATTTTGGGCGAATGGGGATGGAGCGGTCGCCCCCCCCCTACGCCCCTTACAGCAAGGCGAACAAAACAATTTTTGGATCTACCCTTCGACAAAGTGTCAAAAGGCCAAAAAAATCAGAAGCAAGTGCCAGATAATTTCTGTGGAGGAATGGATTTTCATTTTTCGATTTTCAGCAGGGGGCAGCATGGGTGGAGCATAGCGATCAGCTTCAGCGTTCTAAACTCAAAAGATACTTTATTACACTTTTGAGCAAAACTAAACAAGGAAATATGTAAATTGCAGTTACATCAAACGAGGTATTCTAACAAATTACCTAAGAAACCTAACTGATGTCTAAAAAAACGCGTCTGCATTAAATTTTATTCAGCACTTCTGCTTTTCACGAGAAGTAGTACCTAACTGAGATAGGTAGCACTTCCTGAACAAAAAAGATTATACCTACCTACCTATTTTTCTCAGTCTCAGAGAAAAGACTAAAAACCCAATTACCTAAATCTTTAGATATCCTTATAGCATCTGATGAGAAATTCCTATTTTTTCGAAGCATTCCATTCGAATTAGCACCTATCATTCCAGAAGCCAATGCAAAAGCTAGGTCGTATACCTATTTAAAATTAAGCACCGTTTTTTTCGCATTTTGGGCATTCTGTGAACTGAAATTCAAGGATACGATGGCCATTGCCAAAGCAGTGCATACCTACTGCCTTCTCAGGTTATTTTTCCGGAGAATAACTGTCTACAGCTGTAGATATAAAGATATTTTCAAGCAAAGTAGCGGCAAAGTGCAAATTTATTTTGCAATTCAGGCCGCATATTTTCTTTAAAATGAGCATTTTCTGACTTAATTTGAAGCTCGAAAAATCTCAACCTTCCAAGCTGCAAGTGAGGTAATCTGCATTTCGCCCTACCTAACCCATCACCCAATCTAACTTAACCCTGAGTTCCATCCGCTTTTAAACAATTTTGCTGATCTCTCTGCTGAAGCACATATTCGATTACGATTGTCTGATACAGTAATAGAAGATTGAACTAATGTAGTAATCATAACAGCCTGCTTTTGTAAAAAAGACCATATCTGACTATAGTCTCTAGGTGTAGTCCTAGTCTTTGACTAGTCTTTTAAAAAGATATTGTCCTAGTCTAAGTCAGACTAAGACTAACAAAAGGCCTTAGTCTCATTAGTCTGAGTCTTAGTCTTAGTCAGACTATAACAACGCTAGTTATGAGACCCGTAGCTTATAGGCACGATAAAGTCTGTTTCTAAATGAAAAACTGGTCTTGGAATCTTAATTTTATGCTCGCCTCTGATTTTTACAATTTCTTTAGGGATACTTGCTGGATATCTTTTATTAATCTGAAACCCAAGTGCATCAGCTAAAACCTCATCACTGAATCTTATTTGCGTTTTGTTTATATTTAAAATCGCATATCCTTCCTTATCTATATCCAAGTTAAAAGCATTTTTGGAATGCTCTGGTATTGCATTGTTCCACGCTTTTGTGAATTCATGTAAGCCCATACGAAACCAATCGTTTGGGAAGTTCAGAGCATTTAAGCCACTCTTTGGCTCGTCTGCCCTAGTGTAGTAAATTTTATTTTCATGGGTGAAAGGCGATTGACATATAATTTGCGTAACAGCTACCTCCCACTCATTTTGGAAGCTTAGGGGTTTTAATAAATAAAAAACGTACTCGCCTTCGTGTCTAGTGACGTTAGAGTCTGTCGACTCAAAATAAAAATAAAAATCGTTTGGTCCTGTTGAAAAATCATCCATGTTTTTTTCTTCTAAATATATGAGTGACATATACATATTTATAGCTTTATTACATCTGAAACCCAGGAATCAAACTTTTCTGGGTACCCTCGCCACCGTACTAAATAATCAGTTTTATTGCCTTTCTTACGCGTTTTCAAAATCTTTTCAATCACGTACAAATCGTCAGTTTTTGTTTCAATTTTTTGCAGTTCAGGCTCATAAAAAATACCCTCGACTCTTTCGCCCATTTGGTCTTCTAAAACATAGACGGGTGGGGTTCGAGCATATCTTTCTTTAATTACGAAAAACTCCTCTGTCCAGTTAGGCCAAAATCCTTTTTCAAAAGTGCGCTTAACTTTACTCAGTCGGACTTTATCGCCAATATTAAATTTAAAGACAACGTTCTGTTTATCAATCCTAAATGCTCTATTCAAAATTTCCGTCTCATTTTTTACGGTCACATTAGCTGGCGTTGTACCTATCGTACGATGCTTGGAGTGATTATAATTTTTCATCAAGTCGGGTAATACGTCAATAAATTTATACGAATTGCTCTTGGTGAAGTACCGCCACATACGTTCTTTAAGCGTGCGATTAAAACGTTCAACTACGCTAGCTTTTGTTTCGCTTCTGGTCGTGAAAAAATCGATAGATTCAGATTTTAGAAATTTCTGGAACTCCTTGTTTGTAAATTCGGTCCCTGCGTCTGTTTGCAGCTTGTACGGTTTTCGATTTGATGAATGCAAAATGCTTCGAAAAGCGGTCAGAACATCTTTTGAACTTTTGGATTTTAGAGGAACAGACCATGCGTATTTTGAAAAAATGTCTATGCAATTCAAGAGATACTTAAAATTATCGTTAAACTTGCTTAAAGACTGCAAATCTACAATATCACATTGCCATTGCTCATCAATGCTACTTACTAACACTTTATTTCGAGAATACCGCTTGAGGGCGGGTTTGTGTAATGTGTAGGTGGGCTGCTTTTCCAACCATTCTTTCACGTAGGACCGTTCTATTTTTGGTTTTACTTTTTTAGCCCTCTCATACAGCTGTTCCACGCTACTATACCCCGTTTGAGGGTCGTAATATATTTGCTTTAACACTTTTTCCATTTTTTATTTCATTTTATTAGTTATAACGAATATTTATACTAAACAACAGCGAACATAATGCAAAATACAGTTATCATATAAATGCTCGAACATATTCTTTCCATTTGCATCGAATCCTTGCCAGAGACCATACATTTCCTCAAGATCTTTTTGTAGGATGCAGCGTTTTAAATCCTGAGCAAAATTCCAGAAGGCGTCCTTTTTCTCGGCCTCCTTCCGTTCTGCCTTAAACTCAGGACTCATTAATGACCAAAAGAATGCGCCTATTTTTTGGGTATCCCTAACGTGAATGAATCGCGCATTGGCCATTTCGACTAGCTTTAGAACGAAGTGATGATACGATAGTTCGCCTGGAGACGCCATTGTTAAATATGCAAATGGCTAAAAATAAAATGAGGTCATATTTATAGACTTTTAGTTAGCAGGCTTATTCTTATCATCCTCGACCAGCTGCTCAGAGTAGCGTTTTAATACTCTCTGCCCTGCTTCTTGCATTGCCCTGTTGAAATCGCAACATCTAGGGCATAACTGAATGTTAGCGTACCAACGGCCGCCATTGGTTTCAAAAAATTCTCGCTCCGAAGATGCTTTTTGACAAAAATAACATAACTGAATCATAAGAGGGTACATGGCTCTCTCTAAATTTCTACCAAAAAGCTCAATGGGTGGCCTGATAGACCTCCCATACGGCTTTTTTCCGTATCAGTACAAGGACGTTTTAACTGCTCCTTAACGTCCATAATAGGACGTTTTGGCTGTTCCTTAATTTCCATAATAGGCTGTTCCTTAATTTCCTCCATTTTTTGATTTAAGAAAAACATAAGTTTAATCAACCCAAGATTACTAGTATTTATAGACTTTGTTTATAAATATCAGTGAGTATTGTATTTAAAAACCGCATTATAAAAAATGGCATCCAAAGGAGAATGTATTTACAAACACATTTCTTTACACCTTGTTAAGTACGGTAGAGTAGACAAAGAAAAACTAGGGAGGTACTTTTGGCCAAAAATGAGACAAGCGTATAGAGAAAAACGCATAAAAGAGGTATTCGTTAATGAACTGAAAAGATGCATAGAGACTGAAGATTTAAAAGCACTATGCAACCTTTGGCACGAGTTTAGCAACGAAACAAAAGAGTTTTACGAAAACTTCTTTGAAAAATGTATTGACGATCATATTATTTACGATATACTGTTAGGGTAAAAAAAGTATATAAAGGGAAAAACAGGAGACGAGATCATTGTTGATTATTTTTCTACACTGAGCAGTCGGTTATGGAGTCCTTTATCGTTTTTTGCACTCAACTTGGATCCATTCACACTTATGAAAACAAAGACTTGGTACGCATAGCCACATATTTTTGGAACCGATTCACCGATCATCACAAAGGTCAATGGAAAATAGACGCAGAATTATACAGTCAAGCCAGAAATTTGACTGGAAAAAGAAAAATTCGCGGTTTTTGGCATTTTGCGATTTCGTTAGAGCGAGCCTGGACAAATTACGAAGAAGGACTGTTCTACTATATTTGGGGAGGAATGAAGCCGGAATACAAGGCAAAATGGATACATAGCGATGCACAGATAGTTGATTATGAAATTAATTGTATTATAAATTCGTATGAAAGTTTGACATTGTAATAAAGAAAAAGTGTAAAAATGGTTAGCTATTGGTTGACTTCACTCGGGCAGCTTAAGCCCGTTTGGCATCGATCAAGCCTGCTAACCGCGAACGGGTACTCACCTTTCTTTGTCCCGCTCTTCTTCCTAAAAAACAAAAGTGTAAACACTTTACACTCCCTGTTTTCGGACCCCCTCCCCCTGGTACCCCAGGGGGAGCCTCCAGGCTACACTTTACACTGGTCATCCCCCTGAATACAATAATACTGTCTTACCCCTCACCCACAACATATATTGCCTTTGTTTCGGAACAAGTTCTGAAACCAGCTGTTACCGTAGAACCCCCTTACCCCTTAGACCTACTGACGGGTCTGGGCAGATCTTGCCACCAATCCCACCTAAGTGCAAAATTTGAGCTCAGTACAGCTGAATTGGTTAAAAACTTAGGGAAAACAAACTTTTTCATATGCTGGCTTTACACTACTTTACACTTTACTTTACACTTTACACTAGTACCTCCATAAAATACAACAATACTCGCTTACCCCTCACCCGCAACTTATATTGCCTTTGTTTCGGAACAAGTTGTTTTGGAATCAACAGTTACTGTAAAAAAATCGATAAAATGCGGAGGAACCCCCTTTTCAGGACCCCCTAGCCTTACTAGTGGTCCCCAGGCACTCCTTATGCTTACGGGTAGGTCCGGGCAGGTCACCAACTCATTTGTTCCCTGGCGCGACCTCGATTTTGGGCCAGGGAGCAGATCTGCCTATGCTTATAACACTACAATGCTATAAGATAGCAGTCTAGGGAAGCACGGTATACTACTGGGGTCTCCTTACTACTCCTGTATTTACACTGGATAGTCCCCCTTTGAGGTTTCTAGCTACAACCGACCTTGTCAGTCATCTTAAAATTGATTCTCCTACACAAAAATCATTATTTTTGGTGTTATAAACATGTCTTTTGTTTCATTCACCTTTGTTGTTGTATCATTCGCGTTCGTGGCAGTGCGCATTTAAGTAAGCGTTTGTGGCTATTTCCATCGACCCTCTGGCAACAATAACATTGAGGATGTTATTATTTTTCTATATACGTCGATCCTCAGGCGACAATTCCTTATCAGTTTTCCTCAATGATATATTTTGCCATCTAGGTTTTTTACCTATATTTGCTCTAAGTTCGCATGCAATACGCTGCTTAGACTTAGCCATACATATAATTTGTAACTGTAGCACTGAGCCTACAGTTGTGAGCTTACTTATGCCTGATAGCTTAAACTTATGCGCTCGCACGGGGTTTCACGCCCTTTTTAGGGGAACAATCACCAGCCGGAGACTCGGGGGTAAGTGGCCCATCCTGACAAGATAGCCCGGCTCTCTAGGCGCACACCTAATGAGACTTACTTACTTAACCCCTTGAGATTAAGTACCTAAGTACAGTAAATAACCCCAGGAACCTAGAGAGGGCTCAAAAAGATTATTATTTAACTTATTTCAGACCAAATTCCGGCGCTTGAAAAGGTTGAGGGTTCCTAAGTGTAGCACAAGAACAGAATTCAACAGCATGGAAATTCAACCGAGCCCAATCATCGTTCAATAAATTAATAATTTTTACAATATTTTTGTACAGAAAAGTTTAAGACGCAATGAAAAAGCGATAGCATGGAGAATACATGCTATTGTCTATTGTCTCATGCTAATATGTAAAATCAAACAATGTATTTAACAAGGGCGCAAAGCCCTGCCAAAGGCATACAATAAATGCCAAATTGGCGCAGCAAAAACGAATAAGTAAAAGAAAACGTAGGGACAAAAAATGCGTACCCTCTACGTACAAAACAGTACAATGATTTTTGCAGCCACGCAAAAAGTCGGCACGTATGGAGGCCTACTCGACATACGGCAAAAAGAAACAGAAAAACACGCTCAGCATGGAAGCTGGCGGACGAGTTCAGAGGCTTCGGAAAAATGTAATAGGAAAAGAAAATCGTAAAGTGCCATAATGCCGTAAAACTGCACCGCGTTTCACACGCAGTTTTAACCGGCGCAGAAAAAGAGGCGTATCAAAAACGAACAAAGGAAATTCACGTAGGTACATGAATATGACGATGGGCCTATGTGCAAAAGCTTACAATAAAGGTATGTACAAATGGGACAGTCAAAAATATGTAGCACACAGATATGATCTTTAAGTACACGTAAGATATGATAACACACATAGCAATTCGTACTCAAGTCGCATTAAGCCCAAGTGCCCATTTTTCTATCCCAGATTTTGATTGAAAATATGTATGGGAAAGAAATGAAAATATGATAAAGGTGGTCCCGGGCGAGCCGCTTTGGCGAGGCGCCTAACAGTCGCGTAAGTGCATATGGAATTTGAGCACAAATATGTACATCTGGGGCAATCACTTGTTGGTATGTCAAATTGTCGAAATGCAAAATAAAACAATATTCACGTTGATCCTACAAAACGCAATAGTGTGTAGAGGCATCTCTACACTCCCCTGGGCATTCGCAGTGCAAATTTTCACGCGCAACAAAGTTTGTGCGCAAACGTTTTGCTCCAAATAGCCATGGCGTGGAGTCAGGCGATTTGAACAATTTGACATAACCATTTCTTTGTCAACAGATCAAAATGGGATGCCGACACATTTTTATGCACAAGCATATGCAGAAAAATGAACGTAGTGACATACTATGACGTCAAATAATTGATCAACGGGAGACAAAAGACATGAGGCGTTGATGACATGTTGGCAATGGAGTGTTGCGCTACATACGGAATGACTGATTGCCCAGGACCAGAGAAAATTTCGAATGAAAAATAATTTATGATAGAAGGGCAGGTCACTCGGCTTAATTAGTATTGAGTAAGAAAGAATCAAATTATGGACAAATTGAGCACATATATGGACAAGGACAATAAATGAATTAAAGACAGACAAATACAGTGAAATAACAAAATGTTTTTGGGCAAAAGACAGAAAAATTATACAAGTGTAAAAAAAATATATATCGGAATAATATGAACAATGGAGATAACTGAAAGATCTTAGAAAATGTCCTAAAAGAGAGAAAAAATTGCTTGGCTGCAAAAAATAACTAGTAAGTACAAGAAAAATAAAAATTTATGTGAGAAAAAACAATTAATACAATAAAGTTGATGAACTGCTGGCGGTCTGTGCGTCAATCCTGGCCCAGCAAAATCAAACAAAAAGAATAAAGTTCAATTGCGGCAATCCAATTGATTGCGTGAAGCTAGCGGCTGCTGATTACAATGATCAGCAGTTGCAAGCAGAATAAATTGATTTGCGCGCAATGTAGAAGCAGCGCGGCTGGATCCTTGTGGCGGAATTGACAAAAGACAAGGCGCGGCGATATGATGCTGTGCAGGGCAATGGTCCAGCAATTTTGTAACCGTGGGATGTGGCACAGATACAGAAATTGGAGCAGCGTGACGCAGCACGATGCTATTGCGGCAACATTGAGAATCTAATCGCGAAGCTCGCAGAATATTATGGGTAGAAGCAGATGACAAAACAGATTGGCAAAACCTTTCTTGCTTGGCTGCGGCAGCGTGGCGTGCTTACAATCAGCATTGATTCGTTCATGATGATGTTGTTGAGTCGCGTAACGTCCAGAAGGATGCGACGGATTGCACGGCTGACAAACGGTAGATGTAATGGCAGAATCGGTAGCATGGCGGATATGAAAAGCACGTGGTGGTTGAGAAAACATACAAGTAGAGCTATGTTTGCGTCACTTTCGTTCCATGCATTGGCGACATAAGGCAATATGGCCTTCTAGCAATAGATTGATGATGCAATGACACGTTTTTAACGGCGGCTCGCTTGAGGCCGGAGTCGGCTCTCTGGGACTATGTGTGGTGTCAATTGCTCGAGTTGCGAGCGCATTGCGGGTGGCTTGTTGCTTGCAAATTTCTTCTGATGCATTGGGAAGAGTGACTTCTGGGAAACCTTGAATTTGTTGACGCGATGCATAATGTGGAAATTCAATAGGGCATCTGATTGGTGGGTCGGTGCATGAGCGAATTAGTTGAATTTGCTGATGCGCTGCAAATAGATCCAACATGGTTTCAATGATTTCTGGAAATTTGACAAAAACTTTGTTGGGAAATGCGTTGAAAAAATGTTGTACGAAAGCAGATCTGATCATTCTTTGAAGTTGTTCAACCATATGCCAAGCGATTTGCGGGTCTTGATACCAGACTTGGTATCAATAAAACATATTATCCAGAAATTGAAGCAGCAAGGGTGCAGACATGATAGTTGTGGCTTGAAACAATGGATTGAAGCAAAAAGTGGACTTGTATTTGGCTATGAATTCATTCATTGAATCAAAAATATCGACCATTTGACGAATCGTCAAAGCCAGAGGGGCATTATGGTCAGGTGGTGTTGGTAGACGATGAGGAAAAAATTCAGCTGAAATGGTGTTAATTTGAACAATGCTGAATTTCAGGCAGTTCTTGTAGCATCGGATGATTTGTGACGAATTCTAGACCGACTTCATACATCATGGGACTAGTAGTGACATAGAATTGTGTCAGACAACAAGAAGAATCATTGAAGAATAGACACAGATGCTGCATATATTTGGTGACTAATGGAATTGGCAAAGCTGGTCGGACTTTGATCAACATGATCGGTGCAGAAGGCTGATTTGATGGTGTGACCCTAGGCAACGATTGTTGCCCATTGGTACAATGCACGATGGTGAAATTTGTCAATAATTCTTCAATGCGTCGATTTTCTATCTCAATTAAGCTATTGATGAATGAATTAGCAAAATTTTGGTCTAGAACACTCATTAGACAAGCTCAAAATTCTTCTGTGTAAACGCGTAAAGCATTTTTGGCGGCTTGCACCAAAAATGAATCTCAAATTTCATCAAAGGATTGCGCTTGTCACTGATTTAGCGACACTTGCGTGGCTTGTTCTGGTTCCGCAGTATATTTGTCTACGACTTCTAATCCTTTGAAGAAACGATCATGGATAGCTTGAGAATATTCATCTCTGCGTTGTATGATTTCTTTGCTTTTCTTTCTTGTGATTCCTACAGGCGTGACTTGGTAACAATCACTGCAAGTCGTTTGATCTTGCATGATGACATCTTCATCCGTGAATATGGTGGATTGCGATGCTTGGGCCAATGCGACTGCATCTGCGTTTGGACTCTGAGAAGCTTCATCAACAACTTGTAGCTCATCTTTGTCATAGTCGAGCACTTCATTGACGTCTTTGTCAATTCTATTTGGATATTTCAGCTCATTATCTGTCCGAGAAACGGAAGTCGGCACATTTGTGTGTCGATCATTGTCGGATGACGTTGGTGCAGAGACAAAAGGTGCTTGAGACAAAGATGCGGCCAATTCATCAGCATCTTCTGGTGCTAAAGTAAAAGCTGGATGCATCATTTTGAATCAGATTCGTTATCATCTTCTTCATAGTATTCTTCACTTTCTTTGATGTTTTCATTGGAATATTGACGTTGTCATTGACCTTTCTTGAATTCTTCAACTTTTTCTTTCTTTTTCTGCTTGGCAATTTCTCTATGCTTTAATCACTTGGCGAGCTCTGCTTTAGATTTAGCAGGCAATGAACCGGCTTTTGCTAATGGCATATATAGTGTTTGATCCTTTTCTACAACTTGATTGCCTGAAAATTCATATCCGGAAAATCTTTCATTATTTGCCGGGCGCAAAAGAGTTATAAAAGAACAATCAATGGCATGGTGCACAATCAGAAGATACAAATCTAGAGCACTGAGAGGATTGCTGATCAGATATCTGACCATGTGATTTGGCAATGGAGTCCAATTCCAAGCTTGACCAACTGCAGTTCTAGCCGATGGGCGAACTTGCAGATTGAACATTTATTGCATAAGCATTTGAAGACAATGATTGCCTGGCGTAGTTGCTACAGCTCTAGTGAAAGTATTGGCCAGGGGCAAAATATCGATAATATGAGCCTCGAACATGTTGCATTTGAATAGCTCTTGATGCCACTGACAATAACATCGATTTTGCGATAGTGTTCCCAGGCGTACAGACAATTTGCATACACATGGAAATATGCAATGTGATCATTGTCAACACCGTAACAAGCTAAAGCGACGTCTGGCAGATGTGTGGTGAGCAACTCATACAGGACAAAAGGCGGAAGTGGGAACTGAGCGACATTCCACACAAAAACTTGACCGCAAATTGTGGTGATCTGAATGAAATGGACAAATAGGCCATTGGAATCATGATGAGTCGTGCTTATAGAGCAATATTGGGCAATGGCTATGATAGCTGAATATGACTCTGCAGGTGAGTCTACAAAAACGATACACATGTCATTTGTTGGGACATATGGAGCGGTCAGAGGCGCTCTATTGAAGTGTTGAAAAATCCAATGGCGTTGAGCCAAAATATGACAAAAACGTTGAGGCTGAGTATGCAAATTTACTGGTACTATGTCAGCTATAAAGCCAGCATGACTGCACAATGGAACTTCTTGGCCCGTAGGCTCAATGCTTAACTACAAACGAGCAGCTGCGGCATGAAGAGCTATGAGGAACTCTGTGACGTTTGTTGGGATATGGCCGTTGCAGTTGAATTCTGGATGGTCCTGATCCAAGTTTTCTGGCGGTTGGTTGGACATAATTGAGTAAAATAGGGTTCTGAAAAAGGGTAGACATCATTGAATGGCACAGCATGACATGTATTAGACATAACAAGAAGACGGACAGGAGCAGTCTTTCTTATGGCGCTTGCTAGCAGGTAAGTCAAAAAAATCTACTACTACCCCAGTGCAAATAGGGCATCGCGGCACCTGAACTAGTATGATATCACCGAGGATATATGCACGCTTATCCGAAATTAAATCAGAAAATGACAATTTAGGCGATTGCAATAGTCTATTTCGATGAACTAGATGACTGACAAGTGGATTGTGGATGTAGACAATCCGTGCTGTCTCAGAAGTCGGCAATTTGGTGATACAATATGGGCCAACTTCAAACCTGAGCATGGGGGTTTGGGGGTATGCAACCCCCCAGAAACCAAAATACTCCCCCAGAAATCAAAATACCCCCTGAATTCAATTTTTGAATTTTTTTCGTTTATTTCGCAATTTTTTGATGCCAATGGATAGTGCTTGATGAGAAACGTCGAAAAATGGTGTTTTTATCGCCACACCACCATTTTTAAGGCCATTTTTTGACCTTCAAAAATCTTGCACCTCCAGGATTTTTTTGCTGCCCATGTATGGCCAACTTGCTTAGGAGCGAGTTTGCCTTGATTTGTCGGAATAACAGCCTTTGTTATTCAGATAAATTATATTGTTAACCGAAAAGATTGTTTTGGAAACGTTTTTGTCATACTGTTGCTTCTGATGCGTACAGGCTTTTGCTAAATTTATGGCCACAGCCTCATGTAAATCACGTAGAGACTGAACTAAGCTGTCCAAATACGCTTCAACTTGGTTAGGCGATTCCGGATCAAGAGTTAAATCATTCAAGACTTGGATGTCTAATGGAACAGTTGGCTCTCGACCATAAAGTAAGACAGATGGCGAGAAATTTGTCGAGGCTTGAGGCGTTGCTTGATAGGCAAATGACGCAAATGGGAGATACTGTTCCCAATCATACTGATCTTGTGCACTTAGTTTTGACAAACAATTAATCAATCTTCGATTATATCGCTCAACCAAACTATCACATTGCGGATGATATGGGGTAGTAAACATTTTCTGAATATGCAAGATTTAGCATATCTCAGCAACTAACGTTGATGTGAAATTTGATCTTTGATCTGTTCGAAAACGTCTAGGCACTCCGTGTCTAGGCATAATTTCACGAATGCAAAAGATTCGCAATTGTTGTCGCTTTTATGTCTGAAACAGAAAATGCTTTGACATATTTTGTGATATACTCCATGAAAACGACTATTTGATCGTTTCCTGAGATAGATCTTGGCATGTGAAGACAATCACATGCAATAAGATCAAAAGGTGCATTGACTTCAATCGGCTTTAGGGGAACGGATGCCGAGATTGGCAAAATTTTATGTTGAAGGCATATATGGCAATTTCTACACCATGCAATTACATCGTTTTCCATACATGGCCACCAATATCTTAGTTGGATATTGGGCAAAATTATTTGTGCTGAAAAATGAGCACCAAAAAGTGAGTCGTGGAACTCAGATAGGATGAAACAATGTAACAATTTAGGTATGACGAGCTGATAGACGACTTGAGGGTTACATTTAGGCTGCAAACGTCAAAAAAAGTAGATTTTGGCTGATGAAAAATTCATTGTGATACTTCTTCTCGGAAAGATCATTGGGAGAATCGCTAATTTTGACGACTTCAGGGTCAAGTCATTGCTCCGCTAGCAGTTTTGCTGGCGTGAGCATTTCTGCTTTTTTGGTTTGGTTAAGCATATGTCGTTCATAAGAGACGGGTTAATCATTTTTTGACACATAGACAGCAGCCTAACGAATTGGTTAAAGCTTATTACCTCGCGCTTCACAAAGAGTTAATAAAAGCTGATCCTTATCTTGAAGTCGACTTGCATCATTTCAATAATTTATTGCAACATCAATTAAAACAAGGTTTATTACCACACATTTCGAAAGAGGCATATCATAAAAAACCTAGAGCATCACTGGCTGAATTTTTGGATATAGCGTTAAATGCTGAATTCGCGAATAAGGAGTTTGAGGATGAGAAAAAAGCTATAACACTGTATGTATTGGTAACAGCTGCTCCTGTAGGAAGCGCAATACCTAAAGATACATCTCGCGCGTCTAACCAAAATGAGCCAGATCGCTCGCGACATAAAATGTTTCATTGCTCATTGCGTGCTGAGAAGCCAGAAAATTCTTCTCGTAAATTTTGCACCTTTTGCAAGCGCATAGGTCATATCTATGACAAATGTTTTACGCGTCAGAGACAAGAAACGTCTAATAATAATCATAATACCCAATCTGATCGAAATAATAACAATTCCATGGCTCGCAACCGCAGCCAGTTGCGTTCTTTTTTGCTGCTGAAATCGTTCGCCATTGCGTTTGAATTCGCAAAATTGACATTGTTCTCAATCACAATTTCGTAACTCTAGTCAACATCGCTCATCTAATTATGCAAATAATAATAATTGTTTTGAATTTAAGCAAGCATGACCAAATTTTAGGCAAAATCATAACAATTACCATCAAAATTTGCATGCTAATTATCACAATTTGCGTTACAATAATTGCTATACAAATCAATTGCGACAAAATGCACCTTTTGTTCAGTTAACTAACAAACAGCGTGGAACATATTATAATTTGAACTTTCGCAATGACAACGGTTTTAATTGCCTATACATCACATATACTGCGGATAACCAACCCACCGTAAATGCGCCCCCACCGCAGCCAACCCTTACGTCTCCTAATGATGTAAACACGGTTACTGCAAAATAGCTAGAAACTAGCGCGCGTTCTAACTTCTTGGCATCACAAGAATTTCTCGAAGAGTACAAATGCTTACAGCGTTGTCTCGCGACTTATGAAAGAATAAATTCGCCTTCAGTTAAAACCATTAATCGAAATGTTCCAATTGTAAGCCATGCTGGGACAAACTTGCCCACCATACGTGACCAGCAAGAAAATTCTGGGGGAGGTGTGCAAGATTTTTTTGAAGGTCGAAAAATGGCCTTAAAAATGGTGGTATGGCGATAAAAACACCATTTTTCGACGTTTCTCATCAAGCACTATCCATTGGCATCAAAAAATTGCAAAAAAAACGAAAAAATTTTCAAAAATTGAATTCTGCGGGGGGGGGTATTTTGATTTCTGGGGGGGGGTATTTTGGTTTCCGGGGGGGTGCATTGCATACCCCCCAAACCCCCCTCCACGCCCAGGTGTGTTGCCCACTGTTCTCGTCAATGTTCATTGCAAGACGTACCCACTCTCATTGATACGGGTTCACAGGTCACCATGATGACCACTTCTGCATTTTTACATCTTGGTTTTAACTTACCACCTAAACAAGTCTCTCAAGTTGTTCATGGCGTAGGCAAAATAACCGCAGTAGTCCGATATAAAGTAAATGTGACTCTCACTATCGTGGAACAATCTATCTCTACTACAGTAGCTATCATAGATCATTTGCCAGGATACATGCTCTTGGGATATGATTTTTGTGAATCCGCACTCATGTGGGTTAATCCTATTGAGCGTTGTGCTTTCATAAATGGCATAAAAATTAATCTTTTGTCATCATACGAAAAATTGCAATTTCGCGCGAAACCCAACACGACTGCCTCTGGTGTTATGTGTGTGCATGTTTCATTGCCTAAGCCTGTAATTATACAACCTCGGCATGAATTAACCACATTTGGCTATATCAGTCATGGTTCTTGTGATTTTAATTTTGCATTATTCAAACCAAATCCCGAATTTATGGAAAAACTTCACTCTTTGTTGCTCCATCTATAGTCAATGGGTCACAACACGGTAATTCCTCTTTGCGTTTGTAACATCTCTAAAGCGCCAATTCGCATTGACTCTAGTGATATAATAGGTTCTTTGACCTCTGATGCCAAAGTCGTGTCCCATGTCTCAAATTTTGATAATAGGACACCTGAACTTTTTGCGTCAATAATTAAAGCTTCAAACGGCTCCGCCATTGACTCTCAGCAACAGCAACAAATTTGTGAACTTTGCTTAAAATACGACTCTATTTTTGTTTTAAAAATGAGCCTCTCAGACGTACCCCTTTGATGAAACATCATATTGATACAGGGGATAATTCGCCCGTTAAGGGAAAAACTTATTGTGTTGAGCATTCTAGAAGAGAATCAATGCAAAAAATCATAAATGAAATGCTTGCGCATAAAATTATTCAGCCTACAACCAGTCCATGCGCAAGTCCATTATTTCTCATAGGAAAAAAGGATGGTTCCCTAAGACCTGTTGTTGATTACCGCCATTTAAATGATGTAACTAAAATGCAAGTTTACCCTCTTCCTCAACTTGACGATTATTTTGATACCTTAGGCTCAGCCGCATATTTTAGCACGTTAGATCTAAAATCTGGTTACTGGCAAATTCCTCTCGACAATAAATCTCACGGAAAAACTGCATTTATATGCTCTGTTGGCCATTACAAATTTGAAGTTTTACCTTTTGGTTTAAAAAATGCGCCCACAGATTTTCAGAGGCTAATGGAGCTTGTTCTCGCCGGTCTCAATTGGAAATCTTGCCTTGTTTATATCGATGATATAATCATTTTTTTGCGCATGTTCAAAGAACATTTAAAAGATCTTGAAAATGTCTTCATTGCTCTAAAAAACGCAAACTTACGAGTTAAACCTGACAAATGCCATCTCGCTCATGCTGAAGTAAAATTTCTTGGCCATAGCATAAGTTCATTGGGCATCGCTCCTGATATGTCTAAAGTCGCAGACTTAGTCGCGTTTCCTGTACCAAAAACCGTTAAATCTTTGCAGAAATTCCTTGGTTTAGTCCAATGGTTTAAGAAATTCATTAAAGATCTCACTAAAATCGCTAAACCATTATTCTATCTTCTTCGCAAAGATGTCGAATTTTGCTGGAAGGCTGAACACCAAACCGCTTTTGAGCTTCTTAAAAAAGCATTTACGTCCCCACCAATTTTGCAATTACCAAAATTGGACAACGAGCACCAATTTGTCTTAACAACTGACGCAAGTAACTATGCGTTAAGTGCTATTTTGACTCAAAAACATTTACCATCAAAAAGTCGTTTCATTCTTAGCTACGCTAGTTGCGTGTAAAATTCTGCCAAATGTAATTATGCTACATCGGAGAAGGAAGTGCTAGCGGTAGTGTGGGCCATCAAGCATTATCAACATTATCTATACTGGTGAAAAATTCATTGTCGAAACCGATCATCAAGCTCTAACTTGGTTAGTAAATGTAAAAGACCCATCGAGTCGTTTACGCCATTGGGGTGTCAAATTGCAAGAGTACAAGTACGATATTGTGTATGTTACGCCTAACGCGCCGAATAATAATCCAAATGCACAAACTAATAACCCTACTATGCCTATTGATCCAACAAATTCTAAACCACCTACATTTTGCGAACGCATCCAACTCACCGATGCAGAAAAAGCTAAAATGCTAACACCTGCGCGTTTACTCGCAGAGCAACGCGCTGATGACGAATTACATAAAATTCGCATCGCGTTGAATGATTTAACAACGAAAAAATATCGTGACAAATTTTTTCTCGTAAACAATGTTCTTTTTTGTTGTTTCCAACCTAAGCGTTTGCCAACCATCGTTCATCAAATCGTTATACCAAAATCATTACGTCGTTTTGTATTAACCGAATTTCATGACTCTATATTTGGAGCTCATTTTTCATCGCGCAAAATTCTGCCCGCCATACAAATGTGTTATTGGTGGCCGCGCATGGAAAATGATGTGATCGCGTGGTGTCGGAATTGTGATGTGTGCTTACAGCGTAAGGTCGCATTAAATTCCACATCTGTTCCTTTGCAACCAATCGAAGTTTCTGCGCCTTTTGAACTTATTGCGTGTGATTGCTTGCATATGCCGCGATCCCCCTCTGGAAATGACCAAATTGTTGTTTTTATGGACTATTTTACCAAATACGTGGAAGCTTTTGCTGTTTCTGATATAAAAGCAACAACAATTGCAAATCTGTTGCTAAGACAAATCATCCCACGTTACGGAGTTCCCAAAAAGTTTTTGACAGATCAGGGTTCAAATTTTACATCTACCCTAATTTCGGAAGTCTGTAAACTATTAAATGTTCAAAAAATATTTACGACCCCATATCACCCTCAGTGTGATGGTCTTGTGGAACGCTATAATCGCACCTTAATTGATGGATTGTCTAAATTGAGTGCGCAAACCCAGTATGATTGGGAGCAATTTTTACCATTTGCGTTATTCGCGTATCGCGCGACTCCTCAATCATCAACTAATATCTCTCCTTTCGAAATGTTATATGGTCGCGAACCAGCGTTTCCTCTCGACACTTTACTTATAAATGACTTTGTGATAAATCCGACTTTACAGCCCATTGCGGAAAAATATGTCATTGATTTAAAGCTGACTTTACAAGATCTACATGAAATCGCATCTAAGAATTTAGCTCAAGCGCGTAAGCAGCAAAAATCTCAATATGACAAATCTGTAACCGCAACTAATTTTTCTGATCTCGGATATCGTCTATCTCAATAATACCTCAGTAATTCAACCTGAAATCGGTAAATTATCACCTAAGCGTGTTGGTCCTTATCGAATTATTGCGTTACCTACACCAGAAACTGCAAAAATTGCTTATGTCTATAATCCTCTAATCACCCATCATGTTCATCGGAATAGACTTTTACCTGAGCCTAAACTACCATACTCGGATCTAATTGCCGAGAAGCACACATATGTTCCTGGCGATTTTGTTTTGGTAAAACTACCACATCGCCCTCTCGCCCCGGCAGTAGTGATAAGTTTTGTGGACTTACCGGGCAGGGAGCAAAAAGCAAGGGACTGCGCGCCAGTACGTTTATTAAATGGCTCTAAAACGGCACATGCAGTACCATTATCTGACGTTTTTCCTTTTGCAGACCCATGGCTGACGAGGGTGCCCCATGCAAAGAGGCGCTCCTGGAGTCAGCTGGTCGCCAATTTACATTCAAAGGACGCGATCCAGCGACCCTAGATGAGTTCCGTAAGGTGTTGGTGGATATGGCCACCGAACGGGGGTTGGACTATCCAGACCCGTTGCCGCAAAATGACGATCAGCGCGTTAATAGTTTAGAGGCATTAAGCGCAAAACAAATACATTATAAAAATAAAAATGATGCTAAGTACCACCGAAAACGTGTAAATGAGCAGGAACTCTGGTGGGACAACACGTTTGGACGGTATCCGCTGGCGACCCTTCGCGTGCCAAAGCAGAACATTCTCCAAACTGTGTTAGTCACCAATGACCAGGACTCGTATTCTGCTATTTTGGCTTTGCTACAGCCGTCAAACCTGATACATGGCAAATTGTTTTTAGGCTATGACTCTGAGTTTGTAAATGACAGAAAAACTCGAAATTATAAAAATTGGGACGAGCGTTTTAAGCAATTTTGCCCCACGTATCAGGACACTAACGGCCCATTTGTCCATTACATTCAGCTGGCCAGTGCATACGGCCATGTGTTCTGTTGGAATGTATCTTGCTTTCCCAAACCACCTTTTGGGTTGCACCAATTACTAGCAACGTCTCTCTCGGACGTACGGTTAGTGTGCCACGACCCGTCACAAGATAAAATTGCGTATTTTCACGTTTTCGGACCAACATTCGAACAAATTATGGCAATTCCTGATGCACGAAATTTGCCATAATCTGCATTGGAAAAATCCTTTCTAAGGCGATTTTCATTAACATACTCACCAATGCAAAAACGTTCACTCGTCGCCAACAGATTACAGCTTACTCGCATAAGCTAAAACGTTTGGCAGAGTTTTTCTTCGATATGTTTGTCGATAAAAATGACCCTGACAATTGGGGTCAAGCGTGGAGCTTACCGCTAACACGCGATATGCAGGTCTATATGGCCTTAGATCCTTTGATCACTATCGATGTCTTCATATTGATGGAGGCATGCTCACAAAATAACCGAATAATGGAAGATATGAAACCGTTGCCCTTTTCCTTTAAAGATGACAAATTATACGTTAAAAAAGGCGAAACAAAATCGAACGTGCGTTGCCCATTGTCTCGCACGCCTTTGCAAGGCCAGTCGACCAGCTCGGCGGCTGAGGTCACCGTAAGTTCGGATGGCAAAGAAGTTATAACGCCATTAGACTTCTATACGCCGCTTCCGCCAACAGAAGCGGCCATAGCCGCGGCTACTTTGGTTGACACAATGGCTACCACGCCCGTTGCATGACAACGTTTGGGAAAACCCTATCTTAGCGGTTCGTAAGTTGCAGGCCAATGCCAGCCTACAGCTGGGCCCGCCCGTAGCAACTGTTTCCCAACCAGCAGTTGTCAGTGCGATTTTGCCAGCCTCTGCAACTACCTCGCAAGCTGATATGCAATTTGAATCTCCCATGGTCGGAATAGAACCATCCGATACCCACGGATCAGGCAGACTTATCGCCCAAACGCCTTGTAATTGCAGTTTTGGATTCTGAAGCCAAAGACCAAGCGAATTTATTGCCCTCCAAAACTGGACGTATTTTAACTGCTCCAGGAGGTGCCACTCTTGTAACGCAAGCAATTCCTTTGCAATCACTCGCGACGCCGTCACACGTGTTTTTGGGTACCGGGCCGTTACTTCCTTTACCGATGTCACAGTTGGATTGGGCAGAACGCCACCCTGGGCCTGATGTCATAATGACCGAAATTTTGGGTTTGCCTCCGCGACCACAACACACGCTGCCGCCCCAAGAGGCGCAGCAGGCTGCGTTGTCAATGCAAATCGCGTCACAAGACGTGCCACCAGCTGCGTTAAACTTGTTGTTGCAGCATACTGGTGCTTGCTTTAACGCACCTATGTCTATGACCGGTATGTCGGATACATTCGTGCGCGCACAGCCACAAGGTATCCAAAATATACCGTTGGATGCGGACATTGCACTTCCTCCACACATGCAAGCTATGCGTGAATGCGTAGCAGCCAAACAAAATGCACAGGAGCAAAATCGCTCGTGTTATATGTCACATTTCTTCCAAATGATGGAAAACTTGAGCCGTGACGCACCATGCTATATTGTCCCTAATGTTTTGCACAATTTGTGCACCCATTTAGGCGAAATTGAAGGTTCTCGTTTGTATGACAAGCTGCTAGAAATTGCTCAAGTGCATTTCAATAACATTTATGCAGCTCACTTGAGTTACGCATCCACGGCTGACACACCTCAGCGTCCCCTAATTTGGACAACCATTGCGCAGCCCGCAACAGACTTTGAACGTGGGCCATTGCCGCGTTTTATCACACAAATGAGCGTTTTCCAACGCCTGTTTTTCCCAGACAAATATTTTGTGCGCAACCATTTTTTCATCATCACTGGAATGATGCTTTATGAAGTTCCGCTGGAATACTTGGTCATTCACCAAAACCTCAAACCACCGAGCGTTGTGAGCAAAAACCAAGCTGTGAACATCCGACCGGAAGTCCTGCCGCACCGAGTGTGCCCGGCACCGGACCATTTAGCACTGATTGCTGATCTCTACGTGCCAAATGATCAATGTTTTTGATAATTTCCGAGAATTTCAAAAAGAATACAAATCAGAATACTGGTTCATGCCAATCTTTTCATCGATAGATGTCATGCACGCGCAAGTGCTATTGGAATTTTTGGACAGAAGGTTTCACTTTTTCGCTTTCACTTATGGAAGCACCGCCATAGCTTGGCATATGGTGGAACAGCTGCGTCAAATGTTGCGTGTGGCTTTCCTTGGCCCGACTTACACACCGACGCCAATTGATGCTTTTCCGGAATTCTCGGAATTGGCTGAACGGATTGAAAATCCAGCTGAGTTGCACAGCATAATCCGAACTATTTGGCTACAAACCGATCCACCAATTGCTGTTCCTGTGCAATTTGATCGATTTAAAAATTGCCAAAAATTGGCTTTTACTTAAAACACCGTTTGCAACCGGAATTAGAGAAAATCCGCAAGGAGAGACAACAGGCCTCTTTGCAAGATCCGCGTGGGTCTACGGTGAACCTTGAAAGGCCCAAAGTCGATCTGTCCGTATTGGCACAAATTGAAATGCAAAAAGCGCGCATGGTTATCAAACAGCGCGAAAGAGAAAATCTCGCTACCGAGCTCCTGAGGCGTGTGACGCGCTTGTGTTGCGCTGGTTTGCTTACTGTTGCCTCAGGCATTTGTCAAATGCCGGAAGACAAACATCGTCAGAATGTAAACGAGTTTTACAATACAAAATCTGAATGCACATTGCGTCATTTGAAAAATCTAGAAAAAGAACGCGTAAAAAGGCTTGTTCACATGGAAGTCCGCTCAAAATTGCAAGCTCGTGCTAGCCAAAGGCGCCACAGGCGGCAAGATCCGCAATTGTCCTGGCAATTGCATGTTCAATTGCAATCGCGTTCACAATCACAATCAAAAGCACAAATAAAACCATATGCACAGACACAATCGTGACTGCAAACCCAACCGCAGCAACAACAATATTTGGTATCGCGCTTGCGTTCCGAGACGTATTCAGAGGCAGATGCTGGTCATATGTCGCGCTCGCAACAGCAGCAGCCTCGCGAATACCATCAACAAGCACACCGCGGAACTCATCAGGGTCAGTCACAATTGTGTCAATGTCAACTTGTTTTATTCACCATCACACCTGGGCCAACCAGCCAATTAGGTCTATTCACAACCGCCACCTTGACGAGAGCCATTATTGCCTCAACTGTGGCCCGCTACTCAACCAAAAGAGCGGTCACACAATTCTTCTCGCAAATGATCTTATGGATTCAATCTGGAACCATTTTATATGCCGGTTCCGCTGACACTGCGTCATTATGCGGATGACTATGACAACGACGATGAAGATGACAATTGACTTGTCAATCCTCATTGTAGTTTGTGTCAACACATGTATGGACGTAGGGAATCACCATATTGTGAAAGGGAGTGTTCAAATACATGTCGTGAAACATATTCGGATCAGAAATATTTCCAACGCTGTTGCGGCAAACCGCGCGGCTGGAAGGCCAATTATCGAGATCAGTATTGAACTTTGAAGTTCTACGTATAAACTCTGCAATAGGCGTCAACTCGACCAGCAGCTTCTTTGTTTTTCATTTTCCTGATGTGGATTCTAGGACTTTTTCGCGTTAAGTTAATTTTTCTTGTTGTTTGACATTTTTTGCATCCAAATATTGCTGTAATTTCTTGATTTTTGGTGCATATTTTTCTCGTCAATATCGCATAATTACATTCCTTGTTTTAAATTTACCTCGTATTTTAAATTCGTCTATGTCTTTAATTTTTTGCTCATGCATAATCTTGCCTTTTAATCTTGTGTCTTAACTTTTTTGCTCAAATTGCGGTGTTACTATTAACGTACCTACCTTAATTTCTTAATGGACAAGGGGTTTTTACACCCAATCTAAAAATCTTTTCTACTCAAAAAATTTCCTTCCCGAGAAGTGAATGGAGGCAAGGCGCCGGAGTGTGTGCAAAATGGTACGACTCTGGGCGCAAGAACTTTGTGGAAAAAGAAAGGAAGAATTGCTCATACAAGTTGATGAGCTGAAGCAAGAATTAGCTTCATTGAGAGCACACCTGGGCGTGAGGTAGGGTTTGGGGGGAGTATGCAAGTAGTACTCCCGGCCCAACCAGCTCTACAATGGTTAAGCATACAGCCGTGCTTAAGCATATAGCATATGCTTAAGCATAGAGGCTCGGAAAGTATAGGCGAGAAGTTCGCAAAAGTGCCTACAATGGGGCCGTACTACACAATAAAGCACGAAAGTATAGGCGTGGAGCGCCGAATTTTGGACGTTCTATTTTAAGCATAGCGTGAACCGCCGAACTCGAGCGTTCTATTTAAAACATGGCACAAAGCGCTGAATTTCAGACCATACTACTACGCATTAAAGCAGGAAAGTATAGGCCCAAATTGTCGAACTTACTTCTACCCTCCAGCAATGCCTAAGGCGTCTGCGTCCTGCCAATAACAGTTTCAATTTGTAGCGAAAAAATAAGGTGTGCAATGTCACTTCATACTCTGTGTTGCATCAGTCCTCAGCGTGTTTTGAGATCGTTTCAGTTGCGCATCACTTCTGGCAGCTTGTTATAACAATTGGGGATGTCCTGTGCTTTTCCTTTTAAAGCTAAATTAGGGTCCATCATTGGTAATGAACCTTACAAAAATTGATACCACACAATCTCTACAGGGCTTGTATTTCGATTTATTATAGTCCTATTATCTGTCCCCTACAACATAATTATTATGGGTTAAAATGCGCTTGACCTGCCATCTTTTGGTTGACCACTGTCCACCTTTCTCTGTTGAAAAACATATCCATGCATCACATAGAGTGTTCTTAACGTTTAGCGTATAGTACATTTGTTTGGAGGACATATCTTGAATAAACATTAACCTCGTGCTAAAAATATTTTGAATGCATCACTCAAACAGGTTACGCGTTTTTTAAATCGTTTCAGTTGGGCTTCATTTCTTGCGCCTATTATTACAATTTTTCCCGTCGTAAAAATAAGGGCAGAGGGTGGGCCATCCTGAAATCGTATTTTCAAACTGGGGAATAATTTTGTTCGTATTCAACAAATTTTTTGTGCGCTTGAGCAAGAGCGTGCAAATTTATTTCAATCTGTGGTTAGAGTACTATAGTGAGGCAGGCCGCCCAAAAGGGCTATGGACTGGAAGGATTTTGAGGGACTCCATACCAAAGAGGTGGCGGCTTAGAGCGGTTTTTTCCGGTCTTTGTTTAGAATGGCTGTTCCAGTTTTGAAATCTATAGGGAGAAATGTTGGGAAAACGCGCCCTAGTTTGCAGGGCAAATCTTGCAACGGATGTTGCTCAAGGGGAACCGCTTTTTTTGGTCAAACTAAGGAACATTCAAAATGAGAAGCCTTCGCAACTTGCACTGATGAAGCCTCTAAAGCTCTACAACAACAATCTGGCGAGGGTTTGGGTAGTCGGCTAAAGTCTACAAATATGAATACAAACGATTCGTTTACTAGGTTTAATGACAAAACATGGCTCTAATAGACGCCAAATCAATTCTGAGTACTAAAAAACTTTAACGAGTTGGATCTTTTCACAGTTCCCCCAACTCAGGTTGTTTATAAAGCGATTTCGGGATGAAATTCAACCAGAAGCATCCGATCACAAATGAGGGGACCATATGAATTTCGAATACCGGCCAATCCACATTACTTACAATTGAATAAAAAATTGCATTTATATGACTTTTAGGATTAAACAACCAATTGTGGCGGCAGCGGCAACAGTACCCGACTATGCACCTATCAATTTGATTGGAAAAAGCGTTCTTTAGATGATAAAGTGTTTTTTGAAGAGACAGTGTTCGGATTTTGACGGTTCAAATGTATGAACAATTTAAAAACGGAATTAGATTATGGGTTTGATGCAAAAAAAGTCTCATTTACAATCAGCTTTATATTTTCGCGAACATGGAAAAAATTTTTGATACTAAAGACAATGAGGGGTTCAAAGAAGGCGACATATTTCCAAAAGTGATAAAATTATGAAAGTTTCGGCTCCTCTTCACATTGATTGCTATCAGGACAGATATTTGCTGAATTTTAGGCCTAAGGCTAGAATTACATAGAAACAGTAATAACTTGTGTTCTACAATGCTTGGAGGATGTTAATTTAGAGCTAGAAATCTTAAAAAATGGAAGTTTTTCATACAAGAGCAGAACTTTTGAGATGAGTTTAAATTTAGCTCTAGAGCAAACCTTATTGTCGCACGGCAAAGTATCCTACAACGGACTTATCAATGACGAACCTACACATTTCAAATCCATCCAGAGAAACTCCTAATTATACACTATTCACAGGACAACTTCCTCGACGTATAGCTTTTGCATGTGTTGCGGGTAGTCGCCTGTAGAGGCGCACCCTCTAAATCACCCTTCAATTTCCAGCCTTTTGGTATTAATGATGTCAGAGTGACTTGTGGTGGACAAACATTCCCTACCCAGCCATTCAATATTTCTTTCAAAAATGATAAATATCTAAGCAAGTTTTTAATAATATGCATGAAGCACTCGATATTGGAAAATATAACAGAAGCAAATTTTATTAGCAAAGAAGATTTTAGAAGGCTTGAGTCATTGTTTTTTTGTTTCCGATCTTGCTCCAGACGAAGACAATAGCAGGCATTGGGATTTAGTTTGAGAATGACAACCAGTATTTATGTAAGATTTGAAGGTAATTTACCCAACACAGGAATGGAAATAATTGTTTATGCTGAATTTGACAATTTAATCTTGGTTGATAAAAATCGTAACACTTTTTATGATTATAACGCCTAAGAGATGAATACTATAGAAGTGTTGAACATTTTGGAAGTCCTACTCAAAGAACAGATTTTTTGGAGTTTTTCCTCTAGATCTCCGTTCCACCGACATGCCTAGAGCTTTGACAAATGTTCGGTCAAAGCTGGTCTTACCTGTTCACTGCATTTAATTACTCATTTCAGCAAAGTGAGGTTTTTTTGAGATGAACTCAAAGAACTCACTGAACGGATTTTCATGAAATAAAGTGTTTTAGATAGACAATTTTAAAAATAAAACTATTTTCTTAAAAAGAGTATAGCTAGCTTGTGTCTACAGTATGCTAGGCTCAAAAAGTGCTCAAACTTTTGCTGTGGTCATTACAGTATACAGCTTAAGTTTCATATTTTGAAAAAATAGCAAAATAGTTAGATATTTTTGTGCTCTAAATTTCACCCCTTTTTTGTTTCTCGTGTTTATGAATAGTTCGTCCTGCAATTCCAATTCAATTTTTTCCAATATGGCTGCCCCCTTAAGGTATGCATACTACTTCACGCTTTTTTCCATATTTTTCCAATGTTTAAGCACATTTTAGATAGCCCAAAAAAAGCTCGTTTTGAATGATATCCTCATACCTTGTCCGAGTTACTGAAGAATCAGTTTTGCAATACGGCCGCCAGCAAGGCTGTCATACTGTAGCTTTTGATGTTTTTGCTATTATTCTGTGAGTTTCTGACGTGTTTCAAATTTATTTTCAGTTAATAGCTAGAAAATTTCCATGTTCTTTCTAATGAACTATGTCTCCATATTCTGAATGCTTCCTAGTTCTTTCAGGAAAGTTCAAAAAACCTCAAAATTATTCATTCTATAGTGAAAATGATGTGCAAAGGATAAGAAAAAATTTATTCCCTTATTGCGAGTGCCACCTAATTTGCCGTTACTGCCAAAGAAGAAAAAGGGACAAATTAGTGATTATCTTCAATATGCATATACAACAAAAATATGCCTGATTGGTCTCGCCAAGCTTGGAGTATGCCGCTCAAACAAGTGATGGAACGTTATTTGGCGTTCGATACGTTTAATTATGATTGACGTATTCCGGACAAGAATAAAATTACGTTATTCAGAATGCCGATTCAGCTATACGCAATTCATGTTATTCAGAACGCCGATCAAGCTATACGTAAAAAAGCTGTCAAAGGATAAGAATTGAATTTATTCCTTATCATGAGTGCCGCCTACTTTGCCGTTACTGCCGAAGAAGAAAAAGTGACAAATTAGCAATTTTCTTTAATATGCATGTTGATGAAAATGCGCCTGATTGTTTTGGCCAAGCTTGGAGTATGCCACTCATCCAAGCAATGGGACATTATTTGGCGTTTGATCCATTAGAATTATGATTGACGTATTTATACAAAAATAAAATTACGTTATTCAGAATGCCAATTCAGTTATATGTAATTTATCGTTATTCAGAATGCCGATCAAGCTATACGTGAAAAAGCCGTCAAATGATCAAGCTATACGTAATCCATGTTATTCAGAATAACGGTCAAGCTATACACATAAAAGCCATGAAGGATAAGAAAAAAGTTATTCCCTTATCGCAAGTGCCACCAAATTTGCCATTACTGCCGAAGAAGAAAAAGCTACAAATTAGTTATTTTCTTCAATATGCATGTCGATAAAAAAGCGCCTAATTGGTTTGTGCCATAGCTTGGAGTATGCCACTCATCCGAGCAATGGAATGTTATTTGGCGTTTGATCCATTAAATTGTAATTGACGTATGTACAACAAGAATAAAATTACATTATTTATAACATGCCAATCAGGCTATACAAAATTCATGTTATTCATAATGCCGATCAAGCTATACGTAAAAAAGCCATCAAAGGATAAGAAAAAATTAATGTTCCGTATCGCGAGTGTCGCCTAATTTGCCATTACTGCCAAAGAAGAAAAAGTGACAAACTAGTAATTTTCTTCAAATGCATGTTGACAAAGAAGCGCCTGATTGTTTTGACCATGCTTGGAGTATGCCACTCATCCGAGCAATGGAACGTTATTTGGCGTTTGATCCATTAAATTGCAATTGACGTATTCTGACAAGAATAAAATTACATTATTTAGAACGCCAATCTAGCTATACGTAATTCACGTTATTCAGAACGCCAATCAAGCTAAACGTAAAAAAGCCATCAAAGGATAAAAAAAATTTATTCCCCTGTCGCGAGTGCCACCTACTTTACCTGTTACTGCCGAAGAACAAAAAGGGACTAATTAGTGATTTTCTTAAATATGCATGTCAACAAAAATACGCCTGATTGGTCTCGCCAAGCTTGGAGTATGCCGCTTAGAAGAAGCAATGGAACGTTATTTGGCGTTCAATCCATTAAATTATGATTGACGTATTCCGACAAGAATAAAATTACGTTATTCAGGAATGCCGAATTCAGCTATACGTAATTACATATTATTCAGAACACCGACCGAGCTATACATAAAAAAGCCGTCGAAGGATAAGATAAAAATTTATTCCCTAATCGCGAGTGCCGCCTACTTTGCCATTACTACCAAAGAAGAAAAGGGACAAATTAGCAATTTTCTTCAATATGCATGTCAACAGAAAATACGCCTGATTGGTTTTGGCCATGCTTGGAGTATGCCACTCATCCAAGCAATGGAATGTGATTTGGCATTTGATGCATTAAATTACGATTGACGTATTCCGACAAGAATAAAATTACATTATTCAGAATGCCGATTAAGCTATACATAATTCATGTTATTCAGAATGCCAATCAAGCTATACGTAAAAAAGTAATTGAAGGATAAGAAGAAATTTAGTTCCCTTATCGGGAGTGCCACCTAATTTGCCGTTACTGCCGTAGAAGAAAAAGGGAAAAATTAGTGATTTTCTTCAATTTGCATGTCAACAAAAATACGTCTGATTGGTCTCGCCAAGCTTGGAGTATGCCACTTGAACAAGCAATGGAACGTTATTTGGCATTCGATCCATTAAATTATGATTGACGTATTCCGACAGGAATAAAATTACGTTATTCAGAATGCCAATTCAGCTATATGTAATTCATGTTATTCAGAATGCTGACCGAGCTATACATAAAAAAGCTGTCATAAGGATTAGAAATAAATTTATTCCCTTATCGCGAGTGCCACCTACTTTGCCATTACTACCAAAGAAGAAAAAGGGAAAAATTAGCAATTTACTTCAATATGCATGTTGACGAAAATGCACCTGATTGTTTTGGCCAAAGCTTGGAGTATGCCACTCATCCAAGCAATGGAACGTTATTTAGCGCTTGATCTGTCAAATTATGATTGATGTATACTGACAAGAATAAAATTACATTATTCAGAATGCCAATTCAGCTATACATAATTCATGTTATTCAGAATGCCAATTGAGCTATACGCAAAAAAAGCCGTCAAAGGATAAGAAAAAAATTAATTCCCATATAGCGAGTGTAGCCTGATTTGCCATTACTGCCGAAGAAGATAAAAGCGACAAATTAGTGATTTTCTTCATTACGCATGTTGACAATAAAAGTGCCTGATTGTTTTGGCCATGCTTGGAGTATGCCACTCATCCAAGCAATGGAACATTATTTGGTGTTTGATCCGTTAAATTACGATTGACGTATTCTGACCAGAATAAAATTACATTGTTCAGAATGCCAATTCAGCTATACGTAATTCATGTTATTCAGAACGCCGATTGAGCTATACGTAAAAAAAGCCATTGAAGGATAAGAAAAAAATTAATTCCCTTATCGTGAGTGTCACCTAGTTTGCCGTTACTGCCGAAGAAGAAAAAGGGACAAATTAGTGATTTTCTTCAATATGCATGTCAACAAAAATATGCCTGATTGGTCTCGCCAAACTTGGAGTATGCCGCTTGAACAAGCAATGGAACGTTATTTGGCGTTCAATCCATTAAATTATGATTGACGTATTCCGACAAGAATAAAATTATGTTATTCAGGATGCTGATTCAGCTATACATAATTCATGTTATTCAGAACGCTGACCGAGCTATACATAAAAAGCCGTCGAAGGATAAGAATGAATTTATTACCTTATCGCGAGTGCCACCTACTTTGCCATTACTACCAAGGAAGAAAAAGGGAAAAATTAGCAACTTTTCTTGACAAAAATGCGCCTGATTGTTTTTGCCAAGCTTGGAGTTTGCCACTCATCCAAGCAATGGAACGTTATTTAGCGTTTGATCCGTTAAATTATGATTGACATATTCCGACAAGAATAAAATTACATTATTCAGAATGCCGATTCAGCTATACGTAATTCATGTTATTCAGAATGCCAATCGAGCTATATGTAAAAAGCGTCGAAGGATAAGAAAAAAATAATTCACTTATCGCGAGTGTAGCCTAATTTGCCATTACTGCCGAAGAAGAAAAAGCAACAAATTAGTGATTTTCTTTAATATGCATGTTGACAAAAATCTGCCTAATTGTTTTAGCCATGCTTGGAGTATGCCCACTCATCCAGAAAAAGCCATTGAAGGATAAGAAAAATTAATTCCCTTACCGCGAGTGTCGCCTAATTTGCTGTTACTGCCGAAGAAGAAAAAGCGACAAATTAGTGATTTTCTTCAATATGCATGTTGACAAAACAGCGCCTGATTGTTTTGGCCATGCTTGGAGTATGCCACTCATCCAAGCAAAGGAACGTTATTTGGCGTTTGATCCGTTAAATTACGATTGACGTATTCGACAAGAGTCAATGATTACGTATCCAGATAGCCGATTAGCTATACGTAATTCACGTTATTCAGAACGCCAATTGAGCTATACGTAAGAAAAGCCGTCGAAGGATAGGAAAAAATTTATTCCACTTATCAGCGAGTGCCGCCTAATTTGCCGTTACTGCCGAAGAAGAAAAAGCAACAAATTAGTGATTTTCTTCAATATGCATGTTGACAAAAATGTGTTTGATTGTTTTGGCCAAGCTTGGAGTATGCCACTCATCCAAGCGATGGAACATTATTTGGCGTTTGATCCATTAAATTATGATTGACGTATTCCAACAAGAATAAAATTACATTATTTAGAACGCCAATTGAGCTATACGTAATTCATGTTATTCAGAAACGTCAATCAAGCTATATGTAAAAAAGCCAGTCAAACACGTCTGTTTTCACACAATTTGAGAATTTGAGTACATTTATGAGTATAACTTTTGACCGGCTGGTATTTGTTATAAGAATAAATACAATAAATGATCTAATTCATTCAGCTTGCTCAAAAATTAGTCCATCTTTCATGTTATAACATGCCTACAGTTTGACAGTCGGTCAAAGCTGATTAACCTGTTCACCATTGAATAACATCATTTCAGTGAAGTGAGGTTTTTTGAGATGAACTCAAGAACCACTGAACGGATTTTCATGAAATAAAGTGTTTTAGATAGACAATTTTAAAATAAAACTATTTTGCTTAAAAAGAGTATAGCTAGCTTATGTCTACAGTATGCTAGGCTCAAAAAAGTGCTCAAACTTTGCTTGGTCACTACAGTATACAGCTTAAGTTTCATATTTTGAAAAATAGCAAAATAGTTAGATATTTTTGTGCTCTAAATTTCACCCCTTTTTGTTTTTCGTGTTTTTGAATAGTTCGTCCTGCAATTCCAATTCAATTTTTTCCAATATGGCTGCCCCCTTAAGGTATGCATTTTACTCACGCTTTTTTCCATATTTTCCAATGTTTAAGCACATTTTAGATAGCCCAAAAAAAGCTCGTTTGAATGATATCCTATTTGTCCGATTTACTGAAGAATCAGTTTTTGCAATATGGCCGCCAGCAAGGCTGTCATACTGTAGCTTTTGATGTTTTTTGCTATTATTCTGTGAGTTTCTCGACGTGTTTCAAATTTATTTTCAGTTAATAGCTAGAAAATTTGATGTTCTTTCTAATGAACTATGTCTCATATTCTGAATCTTCCTAGTTCTTTCAGGAAAGTTCAAAAACCTCAAAATTATTCATTCTATAGTGAAAATGATGTGCAAAGGATAAGAAAAATTTATTCCCTTATTGCGAGTGCCACCTAATTTGCCGTTACTGCCAAAGAAGAAAAAGGGGCGAATTAGTGATTATCTTCAATATGCATAACAACAAAAATATGCCTGATTGGTCTCGCCAAGCTTGGAGTATGCCGCTCAAACAAGTGATGGAACGTTATTTGGCGTTCAATGCGTTTAATTATGATTGACGTATTCCGACAAGAATAAAATTACGTTATTCAGAATGCCGATTCAGCTATACGTATTCATGTTATTAAGAACGCCGACCGAGCTATACATAAAAAAGCTGTCAAAGGATAAGAATGAATTTATTCCCTTATCATGAGTGCCGCCCACACCTGGCGTGGGGGGGGTTTGGGGGGGGGGGATATGCACCCCCCCCAGAAACCAAAATACCCCCCCCCCAGAAATCAAAATACCCCCCCCCAGAATTCAATTTTTGAAAATTTTTTTCGTTTTTTCCGCAATTTTTTTGACGCCAATGGATAGTGCTTGATGAGAATGCGTCGAAAAATGGTGTTTTTATCGCCATACCACCATTTCTTAAGGCCATTTTTCGACCTTCAAAAAAATCTTGCACCCCCCAGAATTTTCTGCTGCCCACGTATGCTGCCGCCTACTTTGCCATCACTACCAAAAAAGAAAAAGGGAAAATTAGCAATTTTCTTTTAATATGCATGTTGATGAAAATGCGCCTGATTGTTTTGGCCAAGCTTGAGTATGCCACTCATCCAAGCATATGGGACATTATTTGGCGTTGGATCCATTAAATTATGATTGACGTATTTATACAAAAATAAAATTACGTTATTCAGAATGCCGATTCAGTTATATGTAATTTATGTTATTCAGAATGCCGATCAAGCTATACGTTAAAAGCCGTCAAATGATCAGCTATACGTAATCCATGTTATTCAGAATAACGGTCAAGCTATACATAAAAAAGCCATCGAAGGATAAGAAAAAAGTTATTCCCTTATCGCAAGTGCCACCAAATTTGCCATTACTGCCGAAGAAGAAAAAGCTACAAATTAGTTATTTTCTTCAATATGCATGTTGATAAAAAAGCGCCTAATTGTTTTGGCCATGCTTGGAGTATGCCACTCATCCAAGCAATGGAATGTTATTTGGAGTTTGATCCGTTAAATTGTAATTGACGTATTACAACAAGAATAAAATTACATTATTTATAACGCCAATCGAGCTATACAAAATTCATGTTATTCATAATGCCGATCAAGCTATACGTAAAAAAGCTATCAAAGGATAAGAAAAAATTAATTTCCTCTATCGCGAGTGTCGCCTCAATTTGCCATTACTGCCAAAGAAGAAAAAGTGACAAATTAGTAATTTTCTTCAAAATGCATGTTGACAAAGAAGCGCCTGATTGTTTTGACCATGCTTGGAGTATGCCACTCATCCGAGCAATGGAACGTTATTTGGCGTTTGATCCGTTAAATTGCAATTGACATATTCTGACAAGAATAAAATTACATTATTTAGAACGCCAATCTAGCTATACGTAATTCACGTTATTCAGAACGCCAATCAAGCTAAACGTAAAAAAAGCCATCAAAGGATAAAAAAAATTTATTCCCCTGTCGCAAGTGCCACCTACTTTCCCGTTACTGCCGAAGAACAAAAAGGGACATAATTAGTGATTTTCTTAAATATGCATGTCAACAAAAATACGCCTGATTGGTCTCGCCAAGCTTGGAGTATGCCGCTTGAACAAGCAATGGAACGTTATTTGGCGTTCAATCCATTAAATTACGATTGACGTATTCTGACAAGAATAAAATTACGTTATTCAGGATGCCGATTCAGCTATACGTAATTCATATTATTCAGAACACCGACCGAGCTATACATAAAAAAGCCGTCGAAGGATAAGATTGAATTTATTCCCTTATCGCGAGTGCCGCCTACTTTGCCATTACTACCAAAGAAGAAAAAGGGAAAAATTAGCAATTTTCTTCAATATGCATCTTGACGAAAATGCGCCTGATTGTTTTGGCCAAGCTTGGAGTATGCCACTCATCCAAGCAATGGAACGTTATTTGGTGTTTGATCCGTAAATTATGATTGACGTATTCCGACAAGAATAAAATTACATTATTCAGAATGCCGATTCAGCTATACATAATTCATGTTATTCAGAATGCCAATCAAGCTATACGTAAAACAGCCATCAAAGGATAAGAAAAAATTAATTCCCTTATCGCGAGTGTCGCCTAATTTGCCGTTACTGCCGAAGCAGAAAAAGCAACAAATTAGCGATTTTCTTCAATATGCATGTTGACAAAAAAGCGCCTAATTGTTTTGGCCATAAAGCTTGGAGTGTGCCACTCATCCAAGCAATGGAACGTTATTTGGCATTTGATCCGTTAAATCACAATTGACGTATTCCGACAAGAATAAAATTATGTTATTCAGAACGCCGACCAAGCTATACATAAAAAAGACGTCAAAGGATAAGAATGAATTTATTCTCATCATACGCGAGTGCCGCCTACTTTGTCATTACTACCAAAGAAGAAAAGGAAGAATTAGCAATTTTATTCAATATGCATGACAAAAATGCGCCTGATTGTTTTGGCCATGCTTGAGTATGCCACTCATCCAAGCAATGGAATGTGATTTGGCATTTGATGCATTAAATTATGATTGTCGTATTCCGACAAGAATAAAATTACATTATTCAGAATGCCGATTCAGCTATACATAATTCATGTTATTCAGAATGCCAATCAAGCTATACGTAAAAAAGCCATTGAAGGATAAGAAGAAATTAATTCCCTTATCGGGAGTGCCACCTAATTTGCCATTACTGCCGTAGAAGAAAAAGGGAAAAATTAGTGATTTTCTTCAATTTGCATGTCAACAAAAATACGCCTGATTGGTCTCGCCAAGCTTGGAGTATGCCACTTGAACAAGCAATGGAACGTTATTTGGCATTCAAGCCGTTAAATTATGATTGACGTATTCCGACAGGAATAAAATTACGTTATTCAGGATGCCAATTCAGCTATATGTAATTCATGTTATTCAGAATGCTGACCGAGCTATACATAAAAAAGCTGTCAAAGGATTAGAATAAATTTATTCCCTTATCGCAAGTGCCACCTACTTTGCCATTACTACCAAAGAAGAAAAAGGGAAAAATTAGCAATTTACTTCAATATGCATGTTGACGAAAATGCGCCTGATTGTTTTGGCCAAGCTTGGAGTATGCCACTCATCCAAGCAATGGAACGTTATTTAGCGTTTGATCCTGTTAAATTATGATTGATGTATACTGACAAGAATAAAATTACGTTATTCAGAATGCCGATTCAGCTATACATAATTCATGTTATTCAGAATGCCAATCGAGCTATACGCAAAAAAGCCGTCGAAGGATAAGAAAAAATTAATTCCCTTATCAGCGAGTGTAGCCTGATTTGCCATTACTGCCGAAGAAGATAAAGCGACAAATTAGTGATTTTCTTCAATATGCATGTTGACAAAAATAGCGCCTGATTGTTTTGGCCATGCTTGGAATATGCCACTCGATCCAAGCAATGGAACATTATTTGGTGTTTGATCCGTTAAATTACGATTGACGTATTCTGACCAGAATAAAATTACATTGTTCAGAATGCCAATTCAGCTATACGTAATTCATGTTATTCAGAACGCCAATTGAGCTATACGTAAAAAAGCCATTGAAGGATAAGAAAAATTAATTCCCTTATCGTGAGTGTCGCCTAATTTGCCATTACTGCCGAAGAAGAAAAAGGACAAATTAGTGATTTTCTTCAATATGCATGTCAACAAAAATATGCCTGATTGGTCTCGCCAAACTTGGAGTATGCCACTTGAACAAGCAATGGAACGTTATTTGGCGTTCAATCCATTAAATTATGATTGACGTATTCCGACAAGAATAAAATTACGTTATTCAGGATGCTGATTCAGCTATACATAATTCATGTTATTCAGAACGCCGATCGAGCTATACATAAAAAGCCGTCGAAGGATAAGAATGAATTTATTCCCTTATCGCGAGTGCCGCCTACTTTGCCATTACTACCAAGGAAGAAAAAGGGAAAAATTAGCAATTTTCTTCAATATGCATGTTGACAAAAATGCGCCTGATTGTTTTGGCCAAGCTTGGAGTTTGCCACTCATCCAAGCAATGGAACGTTATTTAGCGTTTGATCCGTTAAATTATGATTGACATATTCCGACAAGAATAAAATTACATTATTCAGAATGCCGATTCAGCTATACATAATTCATGTTATTCAGAATGCCAATCGAGCTATATGTAAAAAAGCGTCGAAGGATAAGAATAAATTAATTCACTTATCGCGAGTGTAGCCTAATTTGCCATTACTGCCGAAGAAGAAAAAGCAACAAATTAGTGATTTTCTTTAATATGCATGTTGACAAAAATCGTCTAATTGTTTTTGCCATGCTTGGAGTATGCCACTCATCCAAGAAAAAAGCCGTTGAAGGATAAGAAAAAATTTATTCCCTTACCGCGAGTGTCGCCTAATTTGCTGTTACTGCCGAAGAAGAAAAAGCGACAAATTAGTGATTTTCTTCAATATGCATGTTGACAAAACAGCGCCTAATTGTTTTGGCCATGCTTGGAGTATGCCACTCATCCAAGCAAAGGAACGTTATTTGGTGTTTGATCCGTTAAATTACAATTGACGTATTCCGACAAGAATAAAATTACGTTATTCAGATAGCCGATTCAGCTATACATAATTCACGTTATTCAGAACGCCAATTGAGCTATACGTAAGAAAAGCCGTCGAAGGATAGGAAAAATTTATTCCCTTATCAGCGAGTGCCGCCTAATTTGCCGTTACTGCCGAAGAAGAAAAAGCAACAAATTAGTGATTTTCTTCAATATGCATATTGACAAAAATGTGTTTGATTGTTTTGGCCAAGCTTGGAGTATGCCACTCATCCAAGCGATGGAACATTATTTGGCGTTTGATCCGTTAAATTATGATTGACGTATTCCAACAAGAATAAAATTACATTATTTAGAACGCCGATTGAGCTATACATAATTCACGTTATTCAGAACGCCAATCAAGCTATATGTAAAAAAGCCATCAAACACGTCGTTTTCACACAATTTGAGAATTTGAGTACATTTATGAGTATAACTTTTGATCGGCTGGTATTTGTTATAAGAATAAATACAATAAATGATCACAATTCATTCAGCTTGCTCAAAAATTAGTCCATTTTTCATGTTATAACATGCCTATAGTTTGACAGTCGGTCAAAACTGATTAACCTGTTCACCATTGAATAACATATTTCAGTGAAGTGAGGTTTTTTGAGATGAACTCAAGAACCACTGAACGGATTTTCATTAAATAAAGTGTTTTAGATAGACAATTTTAAAATAAAACTATTTTGCTAAAAAGAGTATAGCTAGCTTATGTCTACAGTATGCTAGGCTCAAAAAGTGCTCAAACTATGCTTGGTCACTACAGTATACAGCATAAGTTTAATTTTGAAAAATAGCAAAATAGTTAGATATTTTTGTGCTCTAAATTTCACCCCTTTTTGTTTTTCGTGTTTTTGAATAGTCTGTCCTGCAATTCCAATTCAATTTTTTCCAATATGGCTGCCCCCTTAAGGTATACATTTTACTTGCGCTTTTTTCCATATTTTCCAATGTTTTAGCACATTTTAGATAGCCCAAAAAAGCTCATTTGAATGATATCCTGTTTGTCCGATTTACTGAAGAATTCCAGTTTTTCAATATAGCCGCCAGCAAGGCTGTCATACTGTAGCTTTTGATGTTTTTAGCTATTATTTTGTGAGTTTCTGACGTGTTTCAAATTTTTTCAGTTAAGAGCTAGAAAATTTGATGTTCTTTCTAATGAACTATGTCTCATCTTCTGAATCTTTCTAGTTCTTTCAGGAAGGATAAAAAAAATTGATTCCCTTATCGCGAGTGCCACCTAATTTGCCATTACTGCCGAAGAAGAAAAAGGGACAAATTAGTGATTATCTTCAATATGCATGTCAACAAAAATATGCCTGAGTGGTCTTGCCAAGCTTGAGTATGCCGCTCGAACAAGTGATGGAACGTTATTCGGCGTTCAATCCATTTGATTATGATTGACGCATTTCGACAAGAATAAAATTACGTTATTCAGAATGCCAATTCAGCTATGCGTAATTCATGTTATTCAGAATGCTGACTGAGCTATACATAAAAAGCCGTCAAAGGATAAGAATGAATTCATTCCCTTATTGCGAGTGCCGCCTACTTTGCCATTACTACCAAAAGAAGAAAAAGGGAAAAATTAGCAATTTTCTTAAATATGCATGTTGACGAAAATGCGCCTGATTGTTTTGGCCAAGCTTGGAGTATGCCGCTCATCCAAGCGATGGAACATTATTTGGCGTTTGATCCATTGAATTATGATTGACGTATTCCGACAAAGAATAAAATTACGTTATTCAGAATACCGTTTCAGCTATATGTAATTTATGTTATTCAGAATGCCAATTGAGCTATATGTAAAAAAGCCGTCAAATGATCAGCTATACGTAATCCATGTTATTCAGAATGCCAATCGAGCTATACATAAAAAAGCCGTCAAAGGATTAGATAAAATTTATTCCCTTATTTCGAGTGCCGCCAAATTTGCCATTACTGCCGAAGAAGAATGAGCGACAAATTAGTGATTTTCTTCAATATGCATGTTGATCGAAAAAGCGCCAATGTGACGGGCAAAGATCACATTAGATAAGTTTAATAGTCAGAGAGAGCGTTAAATGAAACAATACATAACTATTTATATGCAATTACATGACCTCCCATCACCTATATTCAATTAACACGTCACCTAATTAAGTTTGTTAGAACAATACATTATTAGTAAACCCATTATTATCATCCAGCGTTGAATGTGCGTCAAAACCGTTACATTCCTCCCTTTTTAAGTTGATTTTAAAATAGATTTCAGGAACTTTGTGCAATGTAGCTTTGAGAGAAAAATAAGAAGAAGAAGAAAAATAATTTTAAAAATTTTCGTTGGGCATCATTGGGCTACTGCTCTTTTTGCACTGTAGTTATCGTCGGAAATTGATTCAGTCGCATTGTTTGAATTGTCCGAGTTCATCGTGAAAAAGGAAAAGTTTGAAATAGAAAACGTAATGGAGTACAATTTTTTTCAGATCGAATTTGAGTTTACGAATTTCATTGATTGTCGAATTCATGACGAAAATTATATTTCTCTGAAAGCATTTCACATTTGTATGCATTGGCAATTTAAATGTCATTGATTTGGTAGAGAGAAATAAATTTCTGAGAGAAACGTCTTCCATAAAAATACATCCACTAGTTTAATATAGTTAACATCGGAAATTGGGTAGATATAGGTATATGATTCATATATATGTATGTGTATAAATATTCGCAATAAATGTTTATTTTAGCAAAGCAAGATTTGACTTGGAATTAATTCAATCCCAAAGTTAGTCAAATATTTAATGAAGCCAATAAATATCAATTTAAATAAGTCCTTTTAGTAGAATTCACCATTATTCAATATTCAATGCTAAAACGTCAATAAGTGCTTAGTATTCAATGCTACCCTCGCTCAAAGAGTCAGCTTCGTCAACAACTTTATGTTTTTCACCATGGAAAGGACGTAGGTGATTTAAATGAACCACCCTATTTTGTTGACGACCGCCCAATTCTTTAATTTTAGCATTTACTCCTTGTATCTTTTGTATCAAGTAGGGTCCAAGCCAACGTTTTTGAAATTTATTATTAAAACGGGCATTTTTATATAATACTAGTTGACCCACCTTATAGGGTTGTTCACTTACAACCCTATTCCGCTCATCATAACGATGCTGTTGAGACGTCTGAGCTTGGCGGGTAGCTTCAACAGCCAGACCCCGAGCAAGTCGTAATTTAGTGTGGATTTCCCGAATCATGGGTGCTGCTGGCGGGATTTTGTTAGCATTTTCAAGCGTATCCAGGGCTTGCTCAATCGGTAGCTTGGCTCTCCGCCCATAGACCAGATAGAATGGCAAATAACCAGTGCTCTCGTGTTTGGCAATGTTGTAAGCAAACGTCACGGCTGGGAGTCGATGATCCCAGTCGTTGTCTTCTTCTTGAACGGTTGTGGCTAACATGGTTCCAAGGGTCTGGTTGAACCTTTCGACCAGGCCATTTGTCTGAGGACAATACGCTGTCAAAGTGATGTGTCAAACTTCAAACAAACGACAGATTTCCTGAAAAGTTGCAGCCACAAAACCACTGCCTCTATCTGATTGGACGACTTTAGGGGCTCCGAATCTTAAAATGATTTTATCTACAAAATTTTCAGCAATTGTAGTAGCTTTTAAATCAGAAATGGCTACAGTTTCAGCCCATTTAGTCAAACGGTCGATAAAAACTAAAATATGAGCTTTATTTCGAACAATCGGGAGTGGTCCCATAGTATCCATTACCCAGGATTCCATTGCTGCTACTGAAGGAATGGATTTCATTGGTTGCACCTGCAACCTATGGGTCATAGGTCAATGACGTTGACACTCTAAACATTCTCAGCAATGGCGCAATATATCAGAGCGCATGCCCGGCCAAAAGAATCATTCTTGGCCTTTTTGAAGAGTTTGATCAAAAGCCAAATGCTCAGATATTGTATCATTATGTAGGGCAGAAAGAATTGGATTTAGGAAAATTTGTCCTCAACAATTTGTCCCCGACAATTTGTCCCCAACAATTCGTCCCCAAACAATTCGTCCCCGGAATAATTCGTCCCCAAGAAAATTCGTCCCCAAACAATTCGTCCCCCACACAATTCGTCCCCAGAAAAATCGGTCCCTATACACAATTCAACATGGAAACATTTATTTGTCAAACAAAAAAATTAACCGTTATAACCGTAAGTCGAAGTAATATAATACACTGCATTGATGATACACTGCATTGATAATCGATGAAATGGAGAGTAAATCATACGGAGCTAAAATTTGTAATTGTACGAAATTCCACGTAAATAATCGATTAAATCACGATTCGCGAAATCTTCGACTATGCGCTGGATACGGCTAGAAATCATTTCGTATTTCTTATTCTTCCTATTGATAAGATTTCCGGCTGTCAATTGAGCGATTTCGTAAGCATGTAAATGCTGTTGTTTTTTCAAACAGTCGACAAATTTATAAATGTTTGGGAAAAAGATCCACAAGTGGCCAAAAAGCCGCGATGCCAACCTTCCACGTCGTTATTAGTACGGGACTGGCCGTTGAGTGATCTCTGATGGACGTTCCACAGCTCAATCGGAAATGAGGGAATTTGCCGGCCACGCCTCAAACGTCGCCCAATATAAGTGTCTTCAAAGTAATTAGCGATAGGTAAAATCTCGGGCGGAAAATTTTCTTGTTCAATAAGCTGATCGAATGCAGCTTCCACTTCGTGCTGAGGAACAAACGCCAATGAAGGAATAGCTCGAACCCACATCGCGAATTTGTGAGATTGTTGATACTGCTGTTGAAGCCCTTCAGCTTGAACTCGACGCCAAATATTTTGACACAAATGGAAGAAGCAACCGGTTTTTTGTATACCTATAAATGACAAAAAATGGTCGTATTATATTTACACTCATTTTATTTAGATATGCATAGATAAGATTCAGATATGAATGTAAAATCAGCTATGACTTATCTATATATTTTGAGTTTTAAAATACTACCTGGAAATTCTGCATTAGACACTACCTGGTTTTTAGGAAATGATATTATTTGAAAAAATAGTCTATTTTTCGTGGACTTTTCATTTTAAATCTGGTTTTTTCAGTGTGTGTATTAAATGAATCAAACCTATCAATATTATTTTCTACAACATATTTTAATAAATATGTAATATACTTATTGAAATGTAAATTAATGCCAATATTTATATTTTAAGCTGGGGAAAACGTTTAAAAATTTTTAATTTTTGGTTTTGGTTAATATGTTTTTGATGGTTTTACACTGTAAAAAAATAGGCCCTAAACCTAGAAAAATTAAGGGGAATCCGTTGCATTAATTTTTTAGGTTAAAAATTAACATAAAAATTTATAGTAAATTAACCTAAAAAGATTAATGCAACAAACCTAAGATTTTTGGGTTACAATGCGTAAAGAAAAAGTGTGCGTGACAACGGATTTGAAGCCGGGTCTCTCGTTTGCAAGCCTGAAGATCTAACCGCTGCAAAGGCCACATATTCTGAAAAAATGCATGCACACCTATATCTACTAAATTAATGTTGATTTTACCTGGAAATTCTGCATCAAAGGCCTGCATTGCTGCTAGCTCAAAATCGGTCATCAACGACTGTGGTTGTAATCTTGGCTGCAGATGCTTTAATTCTTGAAGCAACTTCACATAAGTAGCTCTGGTTTTGTTTGGGAGTAGGGCATAAACAACTGGAATCACAGCATCAAATCGAACGACGTGCAAAGTATAAAGCTGTTGAAAAAGCTGAGGCGCTGTATGAAACGTGCCATCTGCAAACCATTCACGACTTTCGGCCAATATGCGCAAATTATCTGGTGTCGTAAAAATAAGTATGCGACCTGGAAGCATCGTTTGATCTGAGTCGTACATCAAAAACGGTTGGGCATTTCCATCAACCGTAATTTCTTTGTATTTTTGTGGAAAAATTAAATCAGCTAACGTGTTAGGCAATGGTGGTGCACCGCCATTTTGATTACGAACGTTACGAATAGTGCGTTTCAACGATTCTTTTCTTGGTAAAACAGCTAATACGTTAACATGAGTATTTTGTACAGCCGTTGAAAGGATTTGCTGAGGTAATTCTTGGGTGGTAGCAGCCCGGTGCTTCATTTCATTGACGATCCTGATCGCTTCTGATCTCGCAGCTTGGGCAGCATGATTATGAGCGGTAACAGTTTTTTCAACATTGTCCGTAAGACCTTCCGTCCAAACCCGCCCTTTACAAGTGCTGCGCTTCTCGCACACCCATATTCCATGTTCGCCATCAGCGGTACGTTTAGACAAAGTATAGACGTACCCATCGTGCACAAGTTTTTTAAAATTCTTTTCAGATTTGACGAAATTGCCGTTCATTATTGAGCACTGATTAATTAGATCACACAATGTAAATGTTTTTGCAGCATTCAGCATTATTTACAGTAGCTGAGGTCCTGATAATAGCATTTAAAAAACCTAACTTACTCATCGTGATGAGAGTTTAAGTTGATCTACGAGGCAAATTGAAGACACACTTTATACTGCGGGACGAGTTGTTTAGAAACGAATTGTTTGGGGACGAATTGTTCCTGGGGACGAATTTTCCTGGGGACGAATTGTTAAGGGACGAATTGTCGGGGACGAATTGTCGGGGACGAATTGTTGGGGACGAATTTTCCGCATCCCAAAAGAATTATGGGACCAACCTTCTAGGTATAGCCAAAATCGGTTCAAATTATTATTTTGTTGATATTTCAATATTCCTTGATCTAGAATGAAATTTTCAGCTGCATTAAACTGTTTTGATGAAATTCTTCTAGGCATCCGGCGGTTTTGCAAAAATCTATAAATCGGACCGAGAAATAGATCTCTTCTCTGCATAATTTGAAAGTTTTGAGGCAATTCTATAGCACAAACATCAAATTTTGTTAATTCTTCAGAAGAAATTTTTGAAGGTAAGCGAGATAGGGCATCTGCGTTCCCATTTTCCTTCCCTTTTCGAAATACGACATCATAATCATACTCTTGGAGAGACAGAACCCATCGAACTAAACGAGAGGGTGAAGCATCATGAACTTTCAAAAGTTTAATAGGGGCATGATCCGTAAAAAGCGTGAAATGATGACCATATAGATAAGGTCTGAATTGTCTAATTGTATAGATAATCGCCAGAGCTTCTTTTTCAATTGTACTGTAATTTTTGTCGGATTTTGTTAGGGTTCTAGAAACAAAAGCTATAGGATGTTCTTGTCCTTCATATTCTTGGGCTAATACACCTCCTATGCCAACACCACTTGCATCAGTTTGAACAATAAAAGGTCGCAAAAAATCAGGAAATGCTAAAGTTGTAGTTCTTATCAGATCATTTTTGATTTCTTGAAAGTTAGCTTGACAATTTTCAGTCCATTTAAATTCCGTTTTCTTGCACAAAAGTTTGTTAATAGCATATGTCTTATCAGCAAATCGACTTATAAATCTATGATAATAATTAGCTAAACCAAGAAAACTGCGCACTTCAGTAACAGACTGAGGAGCAGGCATGCTTACTAGGGCTTCCACCTTGACTGGATTAACTTTTAGTCCAGTTTTGTCTATGATATGGCCCAAGTAACTTACTTCTTTGAGCCCAAACTCACATTTCTTCAGTTTTAATGTCAATCCGGCCCAGGTCAATTGGTCGAAAACTTTCTGCAGCTGCATCAAATGACTTTCGAAGTCAGAGCTACAGACTAAAATATCATCAAGGTAAACAAAACAATTTTGCCAATTCAAATTCCGCAAAACCTCTTCCATGGTTCTTTGGAAAGTAGCTGGGCCATTACATAATCCAAATGGCATGACATTAAATTCAAAAAGTCCAAGAAATGAATTGAATGCAGTCTTCTTTTTGTCTTTTTCAACAAGTTCAATTTGATGATAACCTTGTTCTAAATCTAACGTAGTGAAAATGCTAGATCCCTTTAATTGACTGAAAATATCATCAATTAACGGCAATGGAAATGCATCTTTCACAGTAAATTCGTTCAATTTTCGATAATCAACGCAAAATCTCTTACTTCCATCTTTCTTATCTACCAAAACAATGGGAGCAGCCCACGGACTTTGAGAGGGCCTAATAATACCTTCCTTTAACATTTTTGTGATATGTTCTTCGACCACTTCTCTTTTTGCATAAGGCAAACGATAGGGCGGTTGGGAAATGGGTTTCGTCTTGCCCGTATTAATCCCATGTTTAATAAGAGAACTTCGCCCCAAGGGTCGATTTACACCAAAAATATTCATATTTTGTTCCAAAAATTCTGAAAAAGCGCGAAAGACGTTCGGATCAGATATATGACTCAATTTTTCACGAATTTGAATTCGAAAATTTTCAATTTCTGCTTCTTCCCCTTCTTTGTATAACAACGGTGGTTTAGGAATAACAGATACAGAAGCAATATTTGCGTTTTTATATAATTTCATTGATTGTTTAGAATAATTAATAATAGGAATGGCTGAAAAATTCGAGTCATGAACATATAAACGAATGTTTGGAATGCAAATAGTCATTTGAGAGTTTTTAGTTATTCCTTTTATGTCAATCCATTGATTTTGAAATAAATTTAAATCAGGTGTTATCGAAACTAATGAAATAGTTGTAGGTGGAATTATAATATCATCTTTGACGGAAACAAAAGCAGAAATAGAATTCGCGGATTTTATACCATGTAAAAGAGGAACAGGGGTATTTCTCCCAAATTGTATATACCCTGCGTGGTGATCTAACAAGACACGAACTAATTTACCACAGAGTATTTGAATTGCGTCATACCCTAATACCACAGGGTATGGGCTGTCAATCATGACAACGAAAGGAATCGGGAGGCATTGGGTTCTGATTTGGACCTCAACCGTGGTCTCACCCGAGGTTTTAAGGGTGTGTCCGGTAATGGAAGTTGCATTTACGGACAAATTGGATTCAAGTGCCTCTTCAATGCCCAAATCCTGTAAAATAGCATGATCAATAATAGAAACAGTAGAGCCACTGTCAACAAGGGCTTCTACACAATATCCATTCGGGAATTTTACTAAAACATGTGGTCGAAGCCACTTTTTAGCAGACACATTTTCATTTATTGCATAAATTGGGACTCAAGAGGGGCTGGGCGATCTACGAAGGGTCAGGGTTTCTTGTGTGCTTTGTATAGCGGGTCTGGAATACTGTGCAACGTAGGGGGTTCGAGCATGTACAGTATTTCTTCTTCTATTTCTTTCAGAAATATTACCCAAACAAGTGAAAAATCTGGGACAAAGAGACCCAAACCAATGACAAAACATGGCACAGCATCCACATCCCCAATGACACCATAAGCAGCACCACCCAAACCGAATTCCCAAATAAGATATGTATAGCATAACTGAAATAAGTATAACCCAAAATAGGATATTAGTTAAAAAGTGCCAAAATCCTGTAAAAGGCGAAAAAAACATGACTCATTGTTTGAAAAATACCTCCCACAGCAGCTTGCAAATGAGTAATAGTTAGTCCGTTCACATCTTTTACTCCATTTTCAATGTCTTTTAAGGCTTGTCAAAATTGAGCAGGATTTACGTGCAAAGAAGATGTAAAATTAATAAGTTGTTCCATTTGTTGTTTAATTCTCTAATTTTCCAAGGTTGCTAATTCTAAAGACGTTTGAAAAGGCGGAAATTGTCCATTTTCTTTATGCAGATAAACGGGATCGAAAATAATAGGTAGTCTTTTGAAATTTGGAATTGAAACATTAAATTTTTGCTGAATGAGTGGTTTAACATCGACAGTCCCTTTTGCACTGACCCAACGCTTTAATAAAGGGTCAAAGTGGACACCTGAAGGAGCTTGGTGACAAGGAATTTTAGGAGAATAAGTCACAATATCTTCACTTCCAGGCAGAATGAAATAAAACAGTTTGATTAACCACGATAGGCAAAAGTGAATAACATTCATCTTTAATTCGATAGTTCCAAAAGATTACTTCCGGTTTAACTTGAATACAGGACCAGATAAGGAGGACTTCTCCTGCTAAAGAAGCAGCCACGTCATTTCTTTGTGTCCAGAGACGAGCAGCAAGAGTAGTGTCCAAACGTAAAAATTGATGAACAATTTGTAATTCTAGATCAGCTAAATTACAAAGTTGAGTCCAAACTTGTGAAAAACGAACATTTTCCAGGTGATTAATTTGTTGTTCTAAATATTGAATTTTAGCGTTGAATTCTGCATAAGTAGTTATGCCAGAAGTTAGTTTTAAACTTTTGAGAACTTCAGAGCTGTTTTTAGCTATTTGTCTTTTATTTATTTCAGAAGTTGTTGGATAAGCTTTTGAATAACTATCACTATCAAAAGTTTGGATGAGAGTCCCCTGATCTGTATGCACAATAAAATTAGGAATACAAATGTGCGTAGGGTTTGGAAGAAGCTTAAAAGCAGTAAAAGCTTCTTGCAAGATCTCTATAGTATAATAGAAACCTGACCTTTGAATTTTATAATTATAGCCATTAGTAATAAATGGGCATGGGGGTTTAATTTGAGTGGCTTCCCATATTAGGGTACCGTCCTCTAGTTCACACCATCCTGCTTCCGGCTTACAAGCAGTTAGATCGCCTAAATTCGAGCTCATGTGGTAACCATCGTAAGTAGCTATTTGTCCTTTTTGAATAATTGCATTATCAACAGTGTTACAAACGTCTTTACAGCAATATTGATATTTAACATTTAAAGTTTGATTAGAACGCCAAATATTAGGTTTTACTTGATATAACGTTGAACCTCGAAACCAATTTGTGCTAATCATTCTTAGACATCTATGCTGACTTATTTTATAGGATTCTTGAGATTCTCGTATAATTCCTCTAGATCCTAAAAATCCAGTATTTGTGCAAATAGTGTGTGTAAAAGCAGTACATTTGAATGCAGGAATTAAAAGAGCGTCCAAATTTGGAGTTCATAAATTTGCAGTAAAAGTTTTCACATCATTCTCAGGAGAAGGTGGCTCACAATTTAATTTTGTAGGTAGAGAAAAATGAATTCCAGAAGTATGCGGCTCACATAATTGATAGGCTTGTACGGTAACGTTATTAATTAAATTAGATAAGATTGTGAATAGAAAAACAACAAGGAGAGTGGTAAAAATTATTCTCAAAATTTTGGGAAGAAAATGATTGTACTCATTTGAATTGACTTTATTTTTATCATTTTCTTGACCCTGATTATTAGCTGTAATTTGCAAAAATTCATGCAAATTTTCGTCTTATTCTAATTTTAACAAATTTTTTTCCAAAATGCTCAAATTTTGCGATTTTTCAACATGTTGAACAACGCAAATTATGTCTTGTACTACAAGGTTACCCATTCCAGTTTCCACCTCGGACTTCTCCGGATCCAAAATCGGATTGGAACCATTCTGTATGGCGTACATTTGGCCCATACGTTGGTTTGATTGGTCATCAGCCCGGTGTGGAAAGCTTGTGGGGCTACGGCCTGATGATATTGGCGGCCTCCATTTAGCCATGGATTCCGGGGTCCGTCTAGGCGTAAGATTACTTACGTTAAATGGGGCTTGACAATTTTGGCTGTTGTGTTCCCATCGCCCACAACGATAACACTTAACCGACAAAAATTGCCATTGCGACTGAGGGGCAAACCGTCGTTGGGCCAAATTTTCACGGTGGCCAACGTTTTTATTTTGCAGCTTCCATGATATTGGCTGCTTACTTACCGCATATGAGTTGCTCAACGGTTGCCACTCCAACTCAAGTCGCTGTTGAGTTTCGACTTGTATAGCCAACATTTCTGCCTCCTGAATGGTCGCCGGTTTCCTGTCTGATACAAAACGCCAAAAATCAGAATTTAGACCATCTACAAAAAACCTTCGGGTCAAAGCATCTAAAGTATTGGCATCTAAATTAGGATAAGCCTGAATTGCCAATTGTTGCAGGTCTAGGGCATATTAAGTCACCGGTTCTCTAGAACCTTGACGTCTAGAATGTAGCTGCAACGCTTTGAGCTCCATAGTTTCTTGGGGCACAAAGCGCTGTCTCAAACGTTCTACTAATGCATCATAAGTTAACTGCTGATGCTCAGCGTCAGAAATTGATTCATACACAATTTCTGCAAAATCTCTAAGATATGTCGGCAGCAACAACCTTTTTTAGCATCATTCCACCCGTTAGCCAAGCTAATTCTACCAAAACAATCAGTCCATCGATCAAAATTTTTCATCCGACCTCCCATGATAATATTCTCCCACTGAAACTTGATTTCCAGTGCCCACAGGAGCGGGAGCAACAGAGGAGGGAGTCTGCAAACCCTCTAATTGTTGTTGTTGTCAACGAGTTACTGCTGTTAATCTTTCAACTTCAGTTTTGAGTCTTTCAAGAGCATTTCCACAAGAAGTGGCACTCATTTTTCAAGAAAATTTAGAATAAAAACGTCTGAAAAGCAGACAAAAATCAGTGCAAGGATCACAAAAATGCAATAGAATGCGAAATATGCGCATTATCAATATACACAAATGAAAGGTTGACAGAGTAAGTGCCCGATAAAATAACAATGAGAACATTAATAAATTTTATTACATGAAGATATGGCTCATTTTCTATAAAAGCATTATCTGCCTAATACGTATAGGTATATCTATTTTGCAAGAAACTACGACTCACATCGCATGCACCTATTGTTATTACATAAATAAAACCATCAACCAGTGTCAGCTATGCACATTATATGCCTATGATAAATAATCATTCTCAGGTTAGCTAGGCACATATACGGCTATGATAAATAATTATTCTTTTTATGAGAAATAACTTATTCCCATATGTTAGTAATAATGTTTAGATTAGCATTATTATACGATTATTATTATTTCACTGTCTTGATCACCGTTGGCGACGGGCCCAAGTAGCAAAACTTGGTCCGTTTAACGACAAATGATTGGCCGGCACAATTCTACTTCGCGTTGTAGGAGGGGTATAGTACCCCAGGAGGGGCGCCATAGATTCCAGAAGATGATGGCCTGTGGATTGCAGAGATCCAATAGTCGCGAAGCTGTTATGTTTAGGGGGATAGATTCCTCCATAATATGGTGCCATATGTAACGTTGCTGGAATAATTTCATGCCTTTGGGAAAATGGGCGCCTAAGCATTTGATTTCAAACGAATCCGGTACCGGTCCCATACACTCAAAAATCTCGCCAATATACTTGGCCCCTCACATTGCGTCTATTCCACCCGCCTCTAATTTGATTCGAGTTATTGAATCTCGTAAGCCTTTGACAAAGGTCTCAATGTTGGAAGTAGCAACATTGCGTATGTGCGGGGTAAGTATGGTGTCTTAGAGGAAAAATTATATAATATCTCAAAAAGTGTGTTTATGTACTTTTCTAAAAACTCACCAATCTTGGAAGTTTGGAGAATTACGCAGGCTGGCTGGAAATAATCTCGAACGCATTGCATATTCGAGAAAATAAAGAAATATGAATGCAAATTTTGAAAAAAAAGAAAATTGAGTCTTCCGAAAATGAATTAAAGTTTGTTGATAGGATAGTTTTAGTGACTATGAAATAAGTTTGTAATTCAGCAAGTTTGTTGTCCGTGAAAAATAAAGAACAAATTAAAAGTTTATCGTTCTCGGTAAATAAAGGTCGCATTAAAAATTTATTGTTCTCAAAGAATGGAGGTTAATTCAAATTGGAATGTTAAAATTTCAAAAAGCAAATGTGAATTCGATTCAAAAAGGTTCATTGTTTTCGGGAAATGAATGTCATCTCGATTTATCAAAAGTTTATTGAATTTGATGTAACCGTTAACTCAATTCTAAACAGTTAGTGAACTCCACATATGTCCTTGAGTGATAATATTTGTCCGTATCACTTTAACATTTGTACGCGTCAATTTTGCGCATAAAAAAATATATATGCAAACTACGGCATTCCCAAATCGAACAATGCTGACGAAGTTGGTACAAATTAACGAAAACATGCAGTTTTGTTAGACGACTAGAGTTTCTGCAATGTTTAATGCAGGGCATGGACAAAAAAAATAAGAGCGCACTCTAATCAAATCACAAAAACTTTATGGGCCCTAGTAATGCGATTTTGGTTACCGACTATTCTTACGTGACCCCAAAATTAAAAAGTTCCATGCCCTTGCAGCATCAAACATATGCACATATGATTTTACAAAAATTAATCTGCTTAATAACACGGGTTCTTGTAGTGCATTTGCTGACACCAAAAATTTCTAAAAAGAATACAACAGAGCAGAGCAGATATCAAATATATAGAAGAGCGCCAGCTTACCCTTCAAAATAGATAAATTTAAAAATTCTCTAAAAATAGATAGATAGACCGGTCTTGATAAATTCGGCTGGCAAAACACAAACAGAGCACAAATATATCTTCACGGGCTTCTTACTCAAATAACACATCAGCATTATAGTATGCTGAAATCTAGGATACCTTGCATGTCAAAGTCATAGACAAGTGCAAAATTCTCAATAAGAGAAGAATGAAAACTAGCATGCATGCAATTGAAAAGCACGCTATTATTTCTGCAGCAGAAACAAAAGTAGATCAAATAAGCAAATGCAGGAATTCGAACTTCTTTTGATTCAAAAAAATATAATGAAAAACAAATAAGCATTCAGAGAATTGACTTCACAGCTTATTTATCAATTTTAGACGTCGTGACAATCTTACTGATTAATCAACGTAATGGTAGAGTTTCTTGATGATCTTACCTACCAATCGCTATTAAATATTAGTATTAAAGAATGAAAATAAAATCAAGAGTCTTCTATGACCCTGTTAGCTAAAATTGGGCATAACAAAATTACTAATATTAATGCAATCACTCTCTCTGGCTGTCGGCTCCTCATTCTAGAAAATATTGCAGTGGAAGGGCAACTGGGCACATGTTTTACCAGATTGCCCCCCAAAATGTGACGGGCAAAGATCACATTAGATAAGTTTAATAGTCAGAGAGAGCGTTAAATGAAACAATACATAACTATTTATATGCGATTACATGAACTCCTATCACCTATATTCAATTAACACGTCACCTAATTATGTTTGTTAGAACAATACATTATTAGTAAACCCATTATTATCATCCAACGTCAAATGTGCATCAAAACCATTACACCTAATTGTTTTGGCCATGCTTGGAGTATGCCACTCAACCAAGCAATGGAATGTTATTTGGCGTTTGATCCGTTAAACTGCAATTGACGTATTCCAACAAGAATAAAATTACATTATTTATAACGCCAAACAAGCTATACAAAATTCATGTTATTCAGAACGCTGATCAAGCTATACGTAAAAAAGCCATCAAAGGATAAGAAAAAATTAATTCCCTTATCGCAGAGTGTCGCCTAATTTGCCATTACTGCCGAAGAAGAAAAAGTGACAAATTAGTAATTTTCTTCAATATGCATGTTGACAAAAAAAGCGCCTGATTGTTTCGACCATGCTTGGAGTATGCCACCTCATCCGAGCAATGGAACGTTATTTTGCATTTGATCCGTTAAATTGCAATTGACGTATTCCGACAAGAATAAAATTACATTATTTAGAACGCCAATCTAGCTATACATAATTCACGTTATTCAGAACGCCAATCAAGCTATATGTAAAAAGAGCCATCAAAGGATAAGAAAAAATTTATTCCCTTATTGCGAGTGCCACCTAATTTGCCGTTACTGCCGAAGAAGAAAAAGGGACAAATTAGTGATTTTCTTCAATATCCATGTTGACAAAAATGCGCCTGATTGTTTTGGCCAAGCTTGGAGTATGCCACTCATCCAAGTGATGGAACATTATTTGGCATTTGATCCGTTACATTATGATTGACGTATTATGACAAGAATAAAATTACGTTATTCAGAATGCTAATTCAGCTCTACATAATTCATGTTATTCAGAATGCCGATTGAGCTATATGTAAAAAAGCCATCGAAGAATAAGAAAAAATTAACTCCCTTATTGCGAGTGATGCCTAATTTGCCATTACTGCCAAAGAAGAAAAAGCGACATATTAGTGATTTTCTTCAATATGCATGTTGACAAAAAAGCGCCTAATTGTTTTGGCCATGCTTGGAGTAAGCCACTCATCCAAGCAATGGAACGTTATTTGGCATTTGATCCTTTTAATTACAATTGACGTATTCCAACAAGAATAAAATTACGTTATTCAGAATGCCAATTCAGCTTTATGTAATCACACCTGGGCGTGGGGGGTTTGAGGGGTATGCACCCCCAGAAACCAAAATACCCCCCCCCAGAAATCAAAATACCCCCCAGAATTAAATTTTTGAAAATTTTTTTTCGTCTTTTTCGCAATTTTTTGATGCCAACGGATAGTGCTTGATGAGAAACGTCGAAAAATGGTGTTTTTATCGCCATACCACCATTTTTAAGGCCATTTTTCGACCTTCAAAAAAATCTTGCACCCCCCCCAGAATTTTCTTGCTGCCCACGTATGTATGTAATTCATGTTATTCAGAACGCCAATTGAGCTATACGTAGAAAAAGCCGTCGAAGGATAAGAAAAAATTTATTCCCTTATTGCAAGTGCCACCAAATTTGCCATTACTGCTAAAGAAGAAAAAGCGACAAATTAGTGATTTTCTTCAATATGCATGTTGACAAAAAAGCGCCTAATTGTTTTAGCCATGCTTGGAGTATGCCACTCATCCAAGCAATGGAATGTTATTAGGCGTTTGATATGTTAAACTGCGATTGACATATTCCAACAAGAATAAAATTACATTATTTATAACGCCAATTGAGCTATACAAAATTCATGTTATTCAGAACGCCAATTGAGCTATACGTAAAAAAGCTGTCAAAGGATAAGAAAAAATTAATTCCTTATCACGAGTGTTGCCTAATTTGCCGTTACTGCCGAAGAAGAAAAAGCAACAAATTAGTAATTTTCTTCAATATGCATGTTCACAAAAAAGCGCCTGATTGTATTGACCATGCTTGGAGTATGCCACTCATCAAAGCAATGGAATGTTATTTGGCGTTTGATCCATTAAATTGCAATTGACATATTCCAACAAGAATAAAATTACATTATTTAGAACACCAATCTAGCTATACGTAATTCACGTTATTCAGAACGCCAATCAAGCTATACGTAAAAAAAGCCATCAAAGGATAAGAAAAAATTTATTCCCTTATTGCGAGTGCCACCTAATTTGCTATTACTGCCAAAGAAGAAAAAGGGACAAATTAGTGATTTTCTTCAATATGCATGTCAACAAAAATATGCCTGATTGGTCTCACCAAGCTTGGAGTATGCCGCTCAAACAAGCAATGGAACGTTATTTGGCGTTTGATCCTTTAAATTATGATTGACGTATTCTGACAAGAATAAAATTACGTTATTCAGAATGCCAATTCAGCTATACATAATTCATGTTATTCAGAATGCCAATCAAGCTATAAGTAAAAAAGCCATCAAAGGATAAGAAAAAATTAATTCCCTTATTGCGAGTGTCGCCTAATTTGGCATTACTGCCGAAGAAGAAAAAGCGACAAATTAGTAATTTTCTTCAATATTCATGTTGACAAAAAAGCGCCTAATTGTTTTGGCCATGCTTAGAGTATGCCACTCATCTAAGCAATGGAACGTTATTTGGCGTTTGATCCGTTACATTACAATTGACGTATTCCGACAAGAATAAAATTACGTTATAAAGAATGCCAATTCAGCTATACGTAATTTATGTTATTCAGAACGCCAACTGAGCTATACGTAAAAAAGCCATCAAAGGATAAGAAAAATTTATTCTCTTATCGTGAGTGCCGCCTAATTTGCCGTTACTGCCAAAGAAGAAAAAGGGACAAATTAGTGATTTTCTTAAATATGCATGTCGACAGAAATGCGCCTGATTGGTCTCGCCAAGCTTGGAGTATGCCGCTCGATACAAGCAATGGGATGTTATTTGGTGTTTGATCCGTTACACTGCGATTGACGTATTCCAGACAAGAATAAAATTACATTATTCAGAATGCCAATTCGAGCTATACAGTAATTCATGTTATTCAGAACGCCGATTGAGCTATACGTAAAAAAGCCGTTGAAGGATAAGAAAAATTAATTCCCTTATCGCGAGTGTCGCCTAATTTGCCATTACTGCCAAAGGAGAAAAAGCAACAAATTAGTGATTTTCTTCAATATGCATGTTGACAAAAATGCGCCTGATTGTTTCTGGCCATGCTTGGAGTATGCCACTCATCCGAGCAATGGAACGTTATTTGGCGTTTGATCCGTTAAATTGCAATTGACGTATTCCAACAAGAATAAAATTACATTATTCAGAACGCCAATCTGAGCTATACGTAATTCACGTTATTCAGAACGCCAATCAAGCTATATGTAAAAAAAGCCATCAAAGGATAAGAAAAAATTTATTCACTTATTGCAAGTGCCACCTAATTTGCCGTTACTGCCAAAGAAGAAAAAGGGAAAAATTAGTGATTTTCTTCAATATGCATGTCAACAAAAATACGCCTGATTGGTCTCGCCAAGCTTGGAGTATGCCGCTCGAACCAAGCAATGGAACGTTATTTGGCGTTCAATCCGTTAAATTACGATTGACGTATTCTGACAAGAATAAAATTACGTTATTCAGAATGCCAATTCAGCTATACGTAATTCATGTTATTCAGAACGCCGATCAAGCTATACATAAAAAAGCCGTCGAAGGATAAGAATAAATTTATTCCCTTATCGCGAGTGCCACCTACTTTGCCATTACTACCAAAGAAGAAAAAGGGAAAAATTAGCAATTTTCTTCAATATGCATGTTGACAAAAATGCGCCTGATTGTTTTGGCCAAGCTTGGAGTATGCCACTCATCCAAGCGATGGAACGTTATTTGGCGTTTGATCCGTTAAATTATGATTGACGTATTCCGACAAGAATAAAATTACGTTATTCAGAATGCCAATTGAGCTATACGTAATTCATGTTATTCAGAATGCCAATCGAGCTATACGTAAAAAAGCCGTTGAAGGATAAGAAAAAATTTATTCCCTTATCGCGAGTGCCGCCTAATTTGCCATTACTGCCAAAGAAGAAAAAGCAACAAATTAGTGATTTTCTTCAATATGCATGTTGACAAAAAAGCGCCTAATTGTTTTGGCCATGCTTGGAGTATGCCACTCATCCAAGCAATGGAACATTATTTGGCGTTTGATCCGTTAAATTGCAATTGACGTATTCCAACAAGAATAAAATTACATTATTCAGAACGCCAATTGAGCTATACGTAATTCACGTTATTCAGAACGCCAATCAAGCTATACGTAAAAAAAGCCATCAAAGGATAAGAAGAAATTTATTCCCTTATCGCGAGTGCCACCTAATTTGCCGTTACTGCCGAAGAAGAAAAAGGGACAAATTAGTGATTTTCTTCAATATGCATGTCAACAAAAATACGCCTGATTGGTCTTGCCAAGCTTGGAGTATGCCGCTCGAACAAGCAATGGAACGTTATTTGGCGTTCAATCCGTTAAATTACGATTGACGTATTCCGACAAGAATAAAATTACGTTATTCAGAATGCCAATTCAGCTATACGTAATTCATGTTATTCAGAACGCCAATCAAGCTATACGTAAAAAAGCCGTCGAAGGATAAGAATAAATTTATTCCCTTATTGCGAGTGCCGCACCGCCTACTTTGCCATTACTACCAAAAGAAGAAAAAGGGCAAAATTAGCAATTTTCTTCAATATGCATGTTGACAAAAATGCGCCTGATTGTTTTGGCCAAGCTTGGAGTATGCCACTCATCCAAGCGATGGAACGTTATTTGGCGTTTGATCCGTTAAATTATGATTGACGTATTCCGACAAGAATAAAATTACATTATTCAGAATGCCAATTCAGCTATACGTAATTCATGTTATTCAGAATGCCGATCAAGCTATACGTAAAAAAGCCGTTGAAGGATAAGAAAAAATTTATTCCCTTATCGCGAGTGCCGCCTAATTTGCCATTACTGCCAAAGAAGAAAAAGCAACAAATTAGTGATTTTCTTCAATATGCATGTTGACAAAAAAGCGCCTAATTGTTTTGGCCATGCTTGGAGTATGCCACTCATCCAAGCAATGGAACGTTATTTGGCATTTGATCCATTAAATTACAATTGACGTATTCCGACAAGAATAAAATTACATTATTCAGAATGCCGATTCAGCTATACGTAATTCACGTTATTCAGAACGCCAATCAAGCTATATGTAAAAAAAGCCGTCAAAGGATAAGAAAAAATTTATTCCCTTATCGCGAGTGCCACCTAATTTGCCATTACTGCCAAAGAAGAAAAAGCGACAAATTAGTGATTTTCTTCAATATGCATGTTGACAAAAATGTGCCTGATTGTTTTGGCCAAGCTTGGAGTATGCCACTCATCCAAGCAATGGAACGTTATTTGGCGTTTGATCCATTAAATTGCGATTGACATATTCCGACAAGAATAAAATTACATTATTCAGAACGCCAATTGAGCTATACGTAATTCACGTTATTCAGAACGCCAATCAAGCTATACGTAAAAAAGCCGTCAAAGGATAAGAAAAAATTTATTCCCTTATCACGAGTGCCACCTAATTTGCCGTTACTGCCAAAGAAGAAAAAGCGACAAATTAGTGATTTTCTTCAATATGCATGTTGACAAAAATGCGCCTGATTGGTTTTGGCCAAGCTTGGAGTATGCCACTCATCCAAGCAATGGAACGTTATTTGGCGTTTGATCCGTTAAATTATGATTGACGTATTCCAACAAGAATAAAATTACATTATTCAGAATGCCAATTCAGCTATACGTAATTCATGTTATTCAGAACGCCAATCGAGCTATACATAAAAAAGCCGTCAAAGGATAAGAAAAAATTTATTCCCTTATTGCGAGTGCCGCCTAATTTGCCATTACTGCCAAAGAAGAAAAAGGGACAAAATTAGCAATTTTCTTCAATATGCATGTTGACAAAAATGCGCCTGATTGTTTTGGCCAAGCTTGGAGTATGCCACTCATCCAAGCAATGGAACATTATTTGGCGTTTGATCCATTAAATTATGATTGACGTATTCCGACAAGAATAAAATTACGTTATTCAGAATGCCAATTCAGCTATACGTAATTCATGTTATTCAGAATGCCAATCAAGCTATACGTAAAAAAGCCGTCGAAGGATAAGAAAAAATTTATTCCCTTATCGCGAGTGCCACCTAATTTGCCGTTACTGCCAAAGAAGAAAAAGCAACAAATTAGTGATTTTCTTCAATATGCATGTTGACAAAAAAGCGCCTAATTGTTTTGGCCATGCTTGGAGTATGCCACTCATCCAAGCAATGGAACGTTATTTGGCGTTTGATCCGTTAAATTGCGATTGACGTATTCCGACAAGAATAAAATTACATTATTCAGAATGCCAATTGAGCTATACGTAATTCACGTTATTCAGAACGCCAATCAAGCTATACATAAAAAAGCCGTCAAAGGATAAGAAGAAATTTATTCCCTTATCGCGAGTGCCGCCTAATTTGCCGTTACTGCCAAAGAAGAAAAAGCGACAAATTAGTGATTTTCTTCAATATGCATGTTGACAAAAATGCGCCTGATTGTTTTGGCCAAGCTTGGAGTATGCCACTCATCCAAGCAATGGAACGTTATTTGGCGTTTGATCCGTTAAATTATGATTGACGTATTCCAACAAGAATAAAATTACATTATTCAGAATGCCAATTTAGCTATACGTAATTCATGTTATTCAGAACGCCGATCAAGCTATACGTAAACAAGCCATCAAAGGATAAGAAAAAATTTATTCCCTTATCGCGAGTGCCACCTAATTTGCCGTTACTGCCAAAGAAGAAAAAGGGACAAATTAGTGATTTTCTTCAATATGCATGTTGACAAAAATGCGCCTGATTGTTTTGGCCAAGCTTGGAGTATGCCACTCATCCAAGCAATGGAACGTTATTTGGCGTTTGATCCGTTAAATTATGATTGACGTATTCCAACAAGAATAAAATTACATTATTCAGAATGCCAATTTAGCTATACGTAATTCATGTTATTCAGAACGCCAATCAAGCTATACGTAAAAAAGCCGTCGAAGGATAAGAAAAAAATTTATTCCCTTATCGCGAGTGCCACCTAATTTGCCGTTACTGCCAAAGAAGAAAAAGCAACAAATTAGTGATTTTCTTCAATATGCATGTTGACAAAAAAGCGCCTAATTGTTTTGGCCATGCTTGGAGTATGCCACTCATCCAAGCAATGGAATGTTATTTGGCGTTTGATCCGTTAAATTGCCATTGACGTATTCCGACAAGAATAAAATTACATTATTCAGAATGCCAATTCAGCTATACGTAATTCATGTTATTCAGAATGCCAATCGAGCTATATGTAAAAAAGCCGTCGAAGGATAAGAAAAAATTTATTCCCTTATCGCGAGTGCCGCCTAATTTGCCGTTACTGCCAAAGAAGAAAAAGCGACAAATTAGTGATTTTCTTCAATATGCATGTTGACAAAAATGCGCCTGATTGTTTTGGCCATGCTTGGAGTATGCCACTCATCCAAGCAATGGAACGTTATTTGGCGTTTGATCCATTAAATTGCGATTGACGTATTCTGACAAGAATAAAATTACATTATTCAGAATGCCAATTGAGCTATACGTAATTCACGTTATTCAGAACGCCAATCAAGCTATACGTAAAAAGCCATCAAAGGATAAGAAAAAATTTATTCCCTTATCGCGAGTGCCGCCTAATTTGCCATTACTGCCAAAGAAGAAAAAGCGACAAATTAGTGATTTTCTTCAATATGCATATTGACAAAAATGCGCCTGATTGTTTTGGCCAAGCTTGGAGTATGCCACTCATCCAAGCAATGGAACGTTATTTGGCGTTTGATCCGATTAAATTATGATTGACGTATTCCAACAAGAATAAAATTACGTTATTCAGAATGCCGATTCAGCTATACGTAATTCATGTTATTCAGAATGCCGATCAAGCTATACATAAAAAAGCCGTCGAAGGATAAGAAAAAATTTATTCCCTTATCGCGAGTGCCACCTAATTTGCCGTTACTGCCAAAGAAGAAAAAGCAACAAATTAGTGATTTTCTTCAATATGCATGTTGACAAAAATGCGCCTGATTGTTTTGGCCAAGCTTGGAGTATGCCACTCATCCAAGCAATGGAACGTTATTTGGCGTTTGATCCGTTAAATTACGATTGACGTATTCCGACAAGAATAAAATTACATTATTCAGAATGCCAATTCAGCTATACGTAATTCATGTTATTCAGAATGCCAATTGAGCTATACGTAAAAAAGCCGTCAAAGGATAAGAAAAAATTTATTCCCTTATCGCGAGTGCCGCCTAATTTGCCATTACTGCCAAAGAAGAAAAAGCGACAAATTAGTGATTTTCTTCAATATGCATGTTGACAAAAAAGCGCCTAATTGTTTTGGCCATGCTTGGAGTATGCCACTCATCCAAGCAATGGAACGTTATTTGGCGTTTGATCCATTAAATTACGATTGACGTATTCCGACAAGAATAAAATTACATTATTCAGAATGCCAATTCAGCTATACGTAATTCATGTTATTCAGAACGCCAATCAAGCTATACATAAAAAAGCCATCAAAGGATAAGAAAAAATTTATTCCCTTATCGCGAGTGCCGCCTAATTTGCCGTTACTGCCAAAGAAGAAAAAGCGACAAATTAGTGATTTTCTTCAATATGCATGTTGACAAAAAAGCGCCTAATTGTTTTGGCCATGCTTGGAGTATGCCACTCATCCAAGCAATGGAACGTTATTTGGCGTTTGATCCGTTAAATTATGATTGACATATTCCGACAAGAATAAAATTACGTTATTCAGAATGCCAATTCAGCTATACGTAATTCATGTTATTCAGAATGCCGATCAAGCTATACGTAAAAAAGCCGTCAAAGGATAAGAAAAAATTTATTCCCTTATCGCGAGTGCCACCTAATTTGCCGTTACTGCCAAAGAAGAAAAAGCGACAAATTAGTGATTTTCTTCAATATGCATGTTGACAAAAATGCGCCTGATTGTTTTGGCCATGCTTGGAGTATGCCACTCATCCAAGCAATGGAACGTTATTTGGCGTTTGATCCATTAAATTACGATTGACGTATTCTGACAAGAATAAAATTATGTTATTCAGAATGCCAATTCAGCTATACGTAATTCATGTTATTCAGAATGCCAATCAAGCTATATGTAAAAAAGCCGTTAAAGGATAAGAAAATATTTATTCCCTTATCGCGAGTGCCGCCTAATTTGCCGTTACTGCCAAAGAAGAAAAAGCAACAAATTAGTGATTTTCTTCAATATGCATGTTGACAAAAGTGCGCCTAATTGTTTTGGCCATGCTTGGCGTATGCCACTCATCCAAGCAATGGAACGTTATTTGGCGTTTGATCCGTTAAATTGCAATTGACGTATTCCAACAAGAATAAAATTACATTATTTAGAATGCCAATCGAGCTATACGTAATTCACATTATTCAGAACGCCAATTGAGCTATATGTAAAAAAGCCATCAAAGGATAAGAAAAAATTTATTCCCTTATCGCGAGTGCCGCCTAATTTGCTGTTACTGCCAAAGAAGAAAAAGCGACAAATTAGTGATTTTCTTCAATATGCATGTTGACGAAAAATGCGCCTAATTGTTTTAGCCATGCTTGGAGTATGCCACTCATCCAAGCAATGGAACGTTATTTGGCGTTTGATCCCTTAACCCTGCCAATACCATGGGTTGAGCATATCTTAATGTCCCATGGGTTAGAAGTAAGTTCATACTCAAATTATGCAATAAAAGTATACAATTCTTGGAAAAGCCCTCAGTACGCTGAGCACAAAAATATACCTTGTTTTTCATAATTTTTAGTTTTTACTGCTAAAAATAAGGGATGAAAAATCTTTGGAAATAAAATATGGCGGCAAGTCACGTGACTAAAAATCAATAACATTGGCACCGCAGAGCCGCTGAGTGAAATATTTTATCACCGACCTACTCTATCGGAGTTCTAGTATTGCATAGATGGTAAACCTTACCTAAATGTGCGTGCATAACTACCAATCTAGCAACACTGCTTACTTATTGTTTATGAAGCGCTACAGTAATTAGTTTAGGAACAAAAATATCACTACATGCGGATCAGCTCAGTCAAAAGCAAAAAATATCAAAATTCTCAAAAAAAACTGAATGAATTGCTTTCCTGAGCGCTTGAAAAAATCAATTCTACGGCCAAAAAAAGAGAATATTTTTCAATTTCAGCTCATAAGACCCTACCCAATTCGCCAAGAAAAACTTGAAAAAACTGCCGCACTAGAACGGCATTACTACCCATAGTATTACTAGGGTTAAATTGCGATTGATGTATTCCGACAAGAATAAAATTACGTTATTCAGAATGCCGATTCAGCTATATGTAATTCATTGTTATTCAGAACGCCGATTGAGCTATACATAAAAAAGCCATCGAAGGATAAGAAAAAATTATTCCCTTATCGCGAGTGCCGCCTAATTTGCCGTTACTGCAAAAGAATAAAAAGCGACAAATTAGTACTAGATTTTCTTCAATATGCATGTTGACAAAAAAGGCTCAATTGTTTTGGCCATGCTTGGAATATGCCACTCATCCGAGCAATGAAACATTATTTGGCATTTGATCCATTAAATTGCGATTGACATATTCCGACAAGAATAAATTTACATTATTCAGAACGCCGATTGAGCTGTGCGTAATTCACATTATTCAGAACGCCAATCAAGCCATACGTAAAAAAAGCCGTCGAAGGATAAGAAAAAATTTATTCCCTTATTGCGAGTGCAGCCTAATTTTCCGTTACTGCTATAGAAGAAAAAGCGACAAATTAGTGATTTTTTTCAATATGAATATTGACAAAAATGCGCATGATTGTGTTGGCCAAGCTTGGAGTATGCCACTCATCCAAGCGATGGAACGTTATTTGGCGTTTGATCCATTAAATTATGATTGACGTATTCTGACAAGAATAAAATTATGTTATTCAGAATGCCAATTCAGCTATACGTAATTCATGTTATTCAGAACGCCAATCGAGCTATACGTAAAAAAGCCGTCGAAGGATAAGAAAAAATTATTCCCTTATCGCGAGTGCCGCCTAATTTGCCGTTACTGCCAAAGAAGAAAAAGCGACAAATTAGTACTAGATTTTCTTCAATATGCATGTTGACAAAAAAGCGCTCAATTGTTTTGGCCATGCTTGGAATATGCCACTCATCCGAGCAATGAAACATTATTTGGCATTTGATCCATTAAATTGCGATTGACATATTCCGACAAGAATAAATTTACATTATTCAGAACGCCGATTGAGCTGTGCGTAATTCACATTATTCAGAACGCCAATCAAGCCATACGTAAAAAAGCCGTCGAAGGATAAGAAAAAATTTATTCCCTTATTGCGAGTGCAGCCTAATTTTCCGTTACTGCTATAGAAGAAAAAGCGACAAATTAGTGATTTTTTTCAATATGAATATTGACAAAAATGCGCATGATTGTGTTGGCCAAGCTTGGAGTATGCCACTCATCCAAGCGATGGAACGTTATTTGGCGTTTGATCCATTAAATTATGATTGACGTATTCTGACAAGAATAAAATTATGTTATTCAGAATGCCAATTCAGCTATACGTAATTCATGTTATTCAGAACGCCAATCGAGCTATACGTAAAAAAGCCATCGAAGGATAAGAAAAAATTATTCCCTTATCGCGAGTGCCGCCTAATTTGCCGTTACTGCCAAAGAAGAAAAAGCGACAAATTAGTACTAGATTTTCTTCAATATGCATGTTGACAAAAAACGCCTCAATTGTTTTGGCCATGCTTGGAATATGCCACTCATCCAAGCAATGAAGCGTTATTTGGCATTTGATCCATTAATTTGCGATTGACATATTCTGACAAGAATAAATTCACATTATTCAGAACGCCGATTGAGCTATACGTAATTCACGTTATTCAGAACGCCAATCAAGCTATACGTAAAAAAAGCCGTCGAAGGATAAGAAAAAATTTATTCCCTTATCGCGAGTGCAGCCTAATTTGCCGTTACTGCTATAGAAGAAAAAGCGACAAATTAGTGATTTTCTTCAATATGAATATTGACAAAAATGCGCATGATTGTTTTGGCCAAGCTTGGAGTATGCCACTCATCCAAGCGATGGAACGTTATTTGGCGTTTGATCCATTAAATTATGATTGACGTATTCCGACAAGAATAAAATTACGTTATTCAGAATGCCAATTCAGCTATACGTAATTCACGTTATTCAGAACGCCAATCTAGCTATACGTAAAAAAAGCCGTCAAAGGATAAGAAAAATTATTCCCTTATCGCGAGTGCCACCTAATTTGCCGTTACTGCCAAAGAAGAAAAAGCGACAAATTAGTACTAGATTTTCTTCAATATGCATGTTGACAAAAAACGCCTCAATTGTTTTGGCCATGCTTGGAATATGCCACTCATCCGAGCGATGGAACGTTATTTGGCGTTTGATCCGTTAAATTATGATTGACATATTCCGACAAGAATAAAATTACATTATTCAGAATGCCGATTCGAGCTATACGTAATTCATGTTATTCAGAACGCCAATCGAGCTATACATAAAAAAAGCCGTCGAAGGATAAGAAAAAATTTATTCCCTTATCGCGAGTGCCGCCTAATTTGCCGTTACTGCAAAAGAAGAAAAAGCGACAAATTAGTACTAGATTTTCTTCAATATGCATGTTGACAAAAATGCGCTCGATTGTTTTGGCCAAGCTTGGAGTATGCCACTCATCCAAGCGATGGAACGTTATTTGGCGTTTGATCCGTTAAATTATGATTGACGTATTCCGACAAGAATAAAATTACGTTATTCAGAATGCCGATTCAGCTATACGTAATTCATGTTATTCAGAACGCCAATCGAGCTATACGTAAAAAAGCCGTCGAAGGATAAGAAAAAATTATTCCCTTATCGCGAGTGCCGCCTAATTTGCCGTTACTGCAAAAGAAGAAAAAGCGACAAATTAGTACTAGATTTTCTTCAATATGCATGTTGACAAAAAAGCGCTCAATTGTTTTGGCCATGCTTGGAGTATGCCACTCATCCAAGCAATGGAACGTTATTTGGCATTTGATCCATTAAATTACGATTGACATATTCTGACAAGAATAAAATTACATTATTCAGAATGCCAATTCAGCTATACGTAATTCATGTTATTCAGAACGCCAATCAAGCTATACGTAAAAAAAGCCGTCAAAGGATAAGAAAAAATTTATTCCCTTATCGCGAGTGCCGCCTAATTTGCCGTTACTGCCAAAGAAGAAAAAGCGACAAATTAGTGATTTTCTTCAATATGCATGTTGACAAAAATGCGCATGATTGTTTTGGCCAAGCTTGGAGTATGCCACTCATCCAAGCGATGGAACATTATTTGGCGTTTGATCCATTAAATTATGATTGACGTATTCCGACAAGAATAAAATTACGTTATTCAGAATGCCAATTCAGCTATACGTAATTCACGTTATTCAGAACGCCAATCAAGCTATACGTAAAAAAAGCCGTCAAAGGATAAGAAAAAATTATTCCCTTATTGCGAGTGCCACCTAATTTGCCGTTACTGCCAAAGAAGAAAAAGCGACAAATTAGTACTAGATTTTCTTCAATATGCATGTTGACAAAAAACGCTCAATTGTTTTGGCCATGCTTGGAGTATGCCACTCATCCAAGCGATGGAACGTTATTTGGCGTTTGATCCGTTAAATTATGATTGACGTATTCCGACAAGAATAAAATTACATTATTCAGAATGCCAATTCGAGCTATACGTAATTCACGTTATTCAGAACGCCAATCGAGCTATACGTAAAAAAAGCCGTCGAAGGATAAGAAAAAATTTATTCCCTTATTGCGAGTGCAGCCTAATTTGCCGTTACTGCCAAAGAAGAAAAAGCGACAAATTAGTGATTTTCTTCAATATGCATGTTGACAAAAAAGCGCTCTAATTGTTTTGGCCAAGCTTGGAGTATGCCACTCATCCAAGCGATGGAACGTTATTTGGCGTTTGATCCATTAAATTATGATTGACGTATTCTAACAAGAATAAAATTACGTTATTCAGAATGCCGATTCAGCTATACGTAATTCATGTTATTCAGAACGCCAATCGAGCTATACGTAAAAAAGCCATCGAAGGATAAGAAAAAATTATTCCCTTATCGCGAGTGCCGCCTAATTTGCCGTTACTGCAAAAGAATAAAAAGCGACAAATTAGTACTAGATTTTCTTCAATATGCATGTTGACAAAAAAGCGCTCAATTGTTTTGGCCATGCTTGGAATATGCCACTCATCCAAGCAATGAAACATTATTTGGCATTTGATCCATTAAATTGCGATTGACATATTCTGACAAGAATAAATTTACATTATTCAGAACGCCGATTGAGCTATACGTAATTCACGTTATTCAGAACGCCAATCAAGCCATACGTAAAAAAAGCCGTCGAAGGATAAGAAAAAATTTATTCCCTTATCGCGAGTGCAGCCTAATTTGCCGTTACTGCTATAGAAGAAAAAGCGACAAATTAGTGATTTTTTTCAATATGAATATTGACAAAAATGCGCATGATTGTTTTGGCCAAGCTTGGAGTATGCCACTCATCCAAGCGATGGAACGTTATTTGGCGTTTGATCCATTAAATTATGATTGACGTATTCCGACAAGAATAAAATTACGTTATTCAGAATGCCAATTCAGCTATACGTAATTCACGTTATTCAGAACGCCAATCTAGCTATACGTAAAAAAGCCGTCAAAGGATAAGAAAAAATTATTCCCTTATTGCGAGTGCCACCTAATTTGCCGTTACTGCCAAAGAAGAAAAAGCGACAAATTAGTACTAGATTTTCTTCAATATGCATGTTGACAAAAAAGCGCTCAATTGTTTTGGCCAAGCTTGGAGTATGCCACTCATCCAAGCGATGGAACGTTATTTGGCGTTTGATCCATTAAATTGCAATTGACGTATTCCGACAAGAATAAAATTACATTATTCAGAATGCCAATCGAGCTATACGTAATTCACGTTATTCAGAACGCCAATCTGAGCTATACGTAAAAAAGCCATCAAAGGATAAGAAAAAATTTATTCCCTTATCGCGAGTGCCGCCTAATTTGCCGTTACTGCCAAAGAAGAAAAAGCGACAAATTAGTACTAGATTTTCTTCAATATGCATGTTGACAAAAAAGCGCCTCAATTGTTTTGGCCATGCTTGGAATATGCCACTCATCCAAGCAATGGAACGTTATTTGGCGTTTGATCCGTTAAATTACGATTGACATATTCCGACAAGAATAAAATTTACGTTATTCAGAATGCCGATTCAGCTATATGTAATTCATGTTATTCAGAACGCCAATCAAGCTATACATAAAAAAGCCATCGAAGGATAAGAAAAAATTTATTCCCTTATCGCGAGTGCCGCCTAATTTGCCGTTACTGCTAAAGAAGAAAAAGCGACAAATTAGTACTAGATTTTCTTCAATATGCATGTTGACAAAAAAGCGCTCTAATTGTTTTGGCCATGCTTGGAGTATGCCACTCATCCAAGCAATGGAACATTATTTGGCGTTTGATCCATTAAATTGCGATTGACATATTCCGACAAGAATAAAATTACATTATTCAGAACGCCAATTGAGCTGTACGTAATTCACAGTTATTCAGAACGCCAATCAAGCTATATGTAAAAAAAGCCGTCGAAGGATAAGAAAAAATTTATTCCCTTATTGCGAGTGCAGCCTAATTTGCCGTTACTGCCAAAGAAGAAAAAGCGACAAATTAGTGATTTTCTTCAATATGCATGTTGACAAAAATGCGCATGATTGTTTTGGCCAAGCTTGGAGTATGCCACTCATCCAAGCAATGGAACGTTATTTGGCGTTTGATCCATTAAATTATGATTGACGTATTCTGACAAGAATAAAATTATGTTATTCAGAATGCCAATTCAGCTATACGTAATTCATGTTATTCAGAACGCCGATCGAGCTATACATAAAAAAGCCATCGAAGGATAAGAAAAAATTATTCCCTTATCGCGAGTGCCGCCTAATTTGCTGTTACTGCCAAAGAAGAAAAAGCGACAAATTAGTACTAGATTTTCTTCAATATGCATGTTGACAAAAATGCGTCTAATTGTTTTGGCCATGCTTGGAGTATGCCACTCATCCAAGCAATGGAACGTTATTTGGCGTTTGATCCGTTAAATTGCGATTGACATATTCCGACAAGAATAAAATTACATTATTCAGAATGCCAATTGAGCTATACGTAATTCACATTATTCAGAACGCCAATTGAGCTATATGTAAAAAAGCCGTCAAAGGATAAGAAAAAATTTATTCCCTTATCGTGAGTGCCGCCTAATTTGCCGTTACTGCCAAAGAAGAAAAAGCGACAAATTAGTGATTTTCTTCAATATGCATGTTGACGAAAAAGCGCCTAATTGTTTTAGCCATGCTTGGAGTATGCCACTCATCCAAGCAATGGAACGTTATTTGGCATTTGATCCCTTAACCCTGCCAATACCATGGGTTGAGCATATCTTAATCTCCCATGGGTTAGAAGTAAGTTCATACTCAAATTATGCAATAAAAGTATACAATTCTGAAAGCCCTCAGTACGCTGAGCACAAAAATATACCTTGTTTTTCATAATTTTTAGTTTTACTGCTAAAAATAAGGGATGAAAATCTTTGGAAATAAAATATGGCGGCAAGTCACGTGACTAAAAATCAATAACATTATCACCGCAGAGCCGCTGAGGAAATATTTTATCGCGACCACCATACGTGGGCAGCAAGAAAATTCTGGGGGGGGCTGCAAGATTTTTTTGAAGGTCGAAAAATGGCCTTAAAAATGGTGGTATGGCGATAAAAACACCATTTTTCGACGTTTCTCATCAGCACTATCCATTGGCATCAAAAAATTGCGAAAAAAACGAAAAAAATTTTCAAAAATTGAATTCTGGGGGGGTATTTTGATTTCTGGGGGGGGGTAGTTTTGGTTTCTGGGGGGGAATACACTAAACCCTACCACGCCCAGGTGTGGCGACCACTCTATCGGAGTTCTAGTATTGCATAGATGGTACCTACCTAAATGTGCGTGCATAACTACCAATCTAGCAACACTGCTTACTTATTGTTTATGAAGCGCTACAGTAATTAGTTTAGGAACAAAAATATCAACTACATGCGGATCAGCTCGAGTCAAAAGCAAAAATATCAAAATTCTCAAAAACTGAATGAATTGCTTTCCTGGCGCTTGAAAAAATCAATTCTATGGCCAAAAAAGAGAATATTTTCAATTTCAGCTCATAAGACCCTAAATTCGCCAAGAAAACTTGAAAAAACTGCCGCACTAGAGCGGCATTACTACCCATAGTATTACTAGGGTTAAATTACGATTGATGTATTCCAACAAGAATAAAATTACGTTATTCAGAATGCCAATTCAGCTAAATGTAATTCATGTTATTCAGAACGCCAATCAAGCTTTATATAAAAAAGCCATCAAAGGATAAGAAAAAATTTATTCCCTTATTGCAAGTGCCGCCTAGTTTGCTGTTACTGCCGAAGAAGAAAAAGCGACAAATTAGTGATTTTCTTCAATATGCATGTTGACAAAAATGCGCCTGATTGTTTTGGCCAAGCTTGGAGTATGCCACTCATCCAAGCAATGGAACGTTATTTGGCGTTTGATCCATTAAATTATGATTGACGTCTTCCGACAAGAATAAAATTACATTATTCAGAATGCCGATTCAGCTATACATAATTCATGTTATTTAGAACGCCGATTCAGCTATACATAATTCATGTTATTCAGAATGCCAATCAAGCTATATGTAAAAAAAGCCATTAAAGGATAAGAAAAAATTTATTCTCTTATCGCGAGTGCAGGCTAATTTGCCGATACTGCCAAAGAAGAAAGAGCGACAAATTAGTGATTTTCTTCAATATGCATGTTGACAAAAAAGCGCCTAATTGTTTTAACCATGCTTGGAGTATGGCACTCATCCAAGCAATGGAATGTTATTTGGCGTTTGATCCATTAAATTATGATTGACGTATTCCAACAAGAATAAAATTACGTTATTCAGAATGCCAATTCAGCTAAACGTAATTCATGTTATTCAGAATGCCAATCAAGCTATACGTAAAAAAGCCATTGAAGGATAAGAAAAAATTAATTCCCTTATCGCGAGTGTCGCCTAATTTGCCGTTACTGCCGAAGAAGAAAAAGCTACAAATTAGTGATCTTCTTCAATATGCATGTTGACAAAAATGCGCCTGATTGTTTTGGCAAAGCTTGGAGTATGCCACTCATCCAAGCAATGGAATGTTATTTGGCGTTTGATCCATTAAATTATGATTGATGTATTCCGACAAGAATAAAATTACATTATTCAGAATGCCAATTCAGCTATACATAATTCATGTTATTCAGAATGCCAATCAAGCTATATGTAAAAAAGCCATCAAAGGATAAGAAAAAATTTATTCCCTTATTCGCGAGTGCTGCCTAATTTGCCATTACTGCTAAAGAAGAAAAAGCGACAAATTAGTGATTTTCTTCAATATGCATGTTGACAAAAAGGTGCCTGATTGTTTTGGCCAAGCTTGGAGTATGCCACTCATCCAAGCAATGGAATGTTATTTGGCGTTTGATCCGTTAAATTACGATTGACGTATTCCGACAAGAATAAAATTACATTATTCAGAATGCCAATTCAGCTATACGTAATTCATGTTATTCAGAACGCCAATTGAGCTATACGTAAAAAAGCCATCAAAGGATAAGAAAAAATTTATTCTCTTATTGCGAGTGCCGCCTAATTTGCCGTTACTGCCAAAGAAGAAAAAGCGACAAATTAGTGATTTTCTTCAATATGCATGTTGACAAAAATGCGCCTGATTGTTTTGGCCAAGCTTGGAGTATGCCACTCATCCAAGCAATGGAACGTTATTTGGCGTTTGATCCATTAAATTATGATTGACGTACTTCCGACAAGAATAAAATTATGTTATTCAGAATGCCGATTCAGCTATACATAATTCATGTTATTTAGAACGCCGATTCAGCTATACATAATTCATGTTATTCAGAATGCCAATCAAGCTATATGTAAAAAAGCCATTAAAGAATAAGAAAAAATTTATTCTCTTATCGCGAGTGCAGGCTAATTTGCCGATACTGCCAAAGAAGAAAAAGCGACAAATTAGTGATTTCCATCAATATGCATATTGACTAAAAGGCGCCTGATTGTTTTGGCCAAGCTTGGAGTATGCCACTCATCCAAGCAATGGAATGTTATTTGGCGTTTGATCTGTTAAATTGCAATTGATGTATTCCGACAAGAATAAAATTACATTATTTAGAATGCCAATTCAAGCTATACGTAATTCGCGTTATTCAGAACGCCAATTGAGCTATACATAAAAAAGCCATCAAAGGATAAGAAAAAATATATTCTCTTATCGCGAGTGCTGCGTAATTTGCCATTACTGCCAAAGAAGAAAAAGCGACAAATTAGTGATTTTCTTCAATATGCATGTTGACAAAAATGCGCCTGATTGTTTTGGCCAAGCTTGGAGTATGCCACTCATCCAAGCAATGGAACGTTATTTGGCGTTTGATCCATTAAATTATGATTGACGTCTTCTGACAAGAATAAAATTACGTTATTCAGAATGCCGATTCAGCTATACATAATTCATGTTATTTAGAACGCCGATTCAGCTATACATAATTCATGTTATTCAGAATGCCAATCAAGCTATACGTAAAAAAGCCATTAGAGAATAAGAAAAAATTTATTCTCTTATCGTGAGTGCAGGCTAATTTGCCGATACTGCTAAAGAAGAAAAAGCAACAAATTAGTGATTTTGTTCAATATGCATATTGACTAAAAGGCGCCTGATTGTTTTGGCCAAGCTTGGAGTATGCCACTCATCCAAGCAATGGAATATTATTTGGCGTTTGATCTGTTAAATTGCAATTGATGTATTCCGACAAGAATAAAATTACGTTATTCAGAATGCCAATTCAAGCTATATGTAATTCATGTTATTCAGAACGCCAATTGAGCTATATGTAAAAACGCCATCAAAGGATAAGAAAAAATTTATTCTCTTATCGCGAGTGCCGCCTAATTTGACATTACTGCCAAAGAAGAAAAAGCGACAAATTAGTGAATTCCATCAATATGCATGTTGACAAAAATGCGCCTAATTGTTTTAACCATGCTGGAGTATGCCACTCATCCAAGCAATGGAACGTTATTTGGCGTTTGATCCCTTAAATTACGATTGACGTATTCCGACAAGAATAAAATTACGTTATTCAGAATGCCAATTCAGCTATACGTAATTCATGTTATTCAGAATGCGGATCAAGCTTTACTTAAAAAAGCCGTCAAAGGATAAGAAAAAATTTATTTCCTTATTGCAAGTGCCGCCTAATTTGCCATTACTGCCAAAGGAGAAAAAGCGACAAATTAGTGATTTTCTTCAATATGCATGTTGACAAAAATGCGCCTGATTGTTTTGGCCAAGCTTGGAGTATGCCACTCATCCAAGCAATGGAACGTTATTTGGCGTTTGATCCATTAAATTATGATTGACGTCTTCTGACAAGAATAAAATTACGTTATTCAGAATGCCGATTCAGCTATACATAATTCATGTTATTTAGAACGCCGATTCAGCTATACATAATTCATGTTATTCAGAATGCCAATCAAGCTATACGTAAAAAAGCCATTAGAGAATAAGAAAAAATTTATTCTCTTATCGTGAGTGCAGGCTAATTTGCCGATACTGCCAAAGAAGAAAAAGCAACAAATTAGTGATTTTGTTCAATATGCATATTGATTAAAAGGTGCCTGATTGTTTTGGCCAAGCTTGGAGTATGCCACTCATCCAAGCAATGGAATATTATTCGGCGTTTGATCTGTTAAATTGCAATTGATGTATTCCGACAAGAATAAAATTACATTATTTAGAATGCCAATCAAGCTATACGTAATTCATGTTATTCAGAACGCCAATTGAGCTATACGTAAAAAAGCCATCAAAGGATAAGAAAAAATATATTCTCTTATTGCGAGTGCCGCGTAATTTGCCGTTACTGCCAAAGAAGAAAAAGCGACAAATTAGTGATTTTCTTCAATATACATGTTGACAAAAAAGCGCCTAATTGTTTTAACCATGCTTGGAGTATGGCACTCATCCAAGCAATGGAATGTTATTTGGCGTTTGATCCATTAAATTATGATTGACGTATTCCAACAAGAATAAAATTACGTTATTCAGAATGCCAATTCAGCTAAACGTAATTCATGTTATTCAGAATGCCAATCAAGCTATACGTAAAAAAGCCATTGAAGGATAAGAAAAAATTAATTCCCTTATCGCGAGTGTCGCCTAATTTGCCGTTACTGCCGAAGAAGAAAAAGCGACAAATTAGTGATTTTCTTCAATATGCATGTTGACAAAAATGCGCCTGATTGTTTTAACCATGCTGGAGTATGCCACTCATCCAAGCAATGGAACGTTATTTGGCGTTTGATCCCTTAAATTACGATTGACGTATTCCGACAAGAATAAAATTACGTTATTCAGAATGCCAATTCAGCTATACGTAATTCATGTTATTCAGAATGCGGATCAAGCTTTACATAAAAAAGCCGTCAAAGGATAAGAAAAATTTATTTCCTTATTGCAAGTGCCGCCTAATTTGCCATTACTGCCAAAGGAGAAAAAGCGACAAATTAGTGATTTTCTTCAATATGCATGTTGACAAAAATGCGCCTGATTGTTTTGGCCAAGCTTGGAGTATGCCACTCATCCAAGCAATGGAACGTTATTTGGCGTTTGATCCATTAAATTATGATTGACGTCTTCTGACAAGAATAAAATTACGTTATTCAGAATGCCGATTCAGCTATACATAATTCATGTTATTTAGAACGCCGATTCAGCTATACATAATTCATGTTATTCAGAATGCCAATCAAGCTATACGTAAAAAAGCCATTAGAGAATAAGAAAAAATTTATTCTCTTATCGTGAGTGCAGGCTAATTTGCCGATACTGCTAAAGAAGAAAAAGCAACAAATTAGTGATTTTGTTCAATATGCATATTGACAAAAATGCGCCTGATTGTTTTGGCCAAGCTTGGAGTATGCCACTCATCCAAGCAATGAAATGTTATTTGGCGTTTGATCTGTTAAATTGCAATTGATGTATTCCGACAAGAATAAAATTACATTATTTAGAATGCCAATCAAGCTATATGTAATTCGCGTTATTCAGAACGCCAATTGAGCTATATGTAAAAACGCCATCAAAGGATAAGAAAAAATTTATTCTCTTATTGCAAGTGCCGCCTAATTTGACATTACTGCCAAAGAAGAAAAAGCGACAAATTAGTGAATTCCATCAATATGCATGTTGACAAAAATGCGCCTAATTGTTTTAACCATGCTGGAGTATGCCACTCATCCAAGCAATGGAACGTTATTTGGCGTTTGATCCCTTAAATTACGATTGACGTATTCCGACAAGAATAAAATTACGTTATTCAGAATGCCAATTCAGCTATACGTAATTCATGTTATTCAGAATGCGGATCAAGCTTTACGTAAAAAAGCCGTCAAAGGATAAGAAAAAATTTATTTCCTTATTGCAAGTGCCGCCTAATTTGCCATTACTGCCAAAGGAGAAAAAGCGACAAATTAGTGATTTTCTTCAATATGCATGTTGACAAAAATGCGCCTGATTGTTTTGGCCAAGCTTGGAGTATGCCACTCATCCAAGCAATGGAACGTTATTTGGCGTTTGATCCATTAAATTATGATTGACGTCTTCTGACAAGAATAAAATTACGTTATTCAGAATGCCGATTCAGCTATACATAATTCATGTTATTTAGAACGCCGATTCAGCTATACATAATTCATGTTATTCAGAATGCCAATCAAGCTATACATAAAAAAGCCATTAGAGAATAAGAAAAAATTTATTCTCTTATCGTGAGTGCAGGCTAATTTGCCGATACTGCTAAAGAAGAAAAAGCAACAAATTAGTGATTTTGTTCAATATGCATATTGATTAAAAGGTGCCTGATTGTTTTGGCCAAGCTTGGAGTATGCCACTCATCCAAGCAATGGAATATTATTCGGCGTTTGATCTGTTAAATTGCAATTGATGTATTCCGACAAGAATAAAATTACATTATTTAGAATGCCAATCAAGCTATATGTAATTCGCGTTATTCAGAACGCCAATTGAGCTATATGTAAAAACGCCATCAAAGGATAAGAAAAAATTTATTCTCTTATCGCGAGTGCCGCCTAATTTGACATTACTGCCAAAGAAGAAAAAGCGACAAATTAGTGAATTCCATCAATATGCATGTTGACAAAAATGCGCCTAATTGTTTTAACCATGCTGGAGTATGCCACTCATCCAAGCAATGGAACGTTATTTGGCGTTTGATCCATTAAATTACGATTGACGTATTCCGACAAGAATAAAATTACGTTATTCAGAATGGCAATTCAGCTATACGTAATTCATGTTATTCAGAATGCGGATCAAGCTTTACTTAAAAAAGCCGTCAAAGGATAAGAAAAAATTTATTCCCTTATTGCAAGTGCCGCCTAATTTGCCATTACTGCCAAAGGAGAAAAAGCGACAAATTAGTGATTTTCTTCAATATGCATGTTGACAAAAATGCGCCTGATTGTTTTGGCCAAGCTTGGAGTATGCCACTCATCCAAGCAATGGAACGTTATTTGGCGTTTGATCCATTAAATTATGATTGACGTCTTCTGACAAGAATAAAATTACGTTATTCAGAATGCCGATTCAGCTATACATAATTCATGTTATTTAGAACGCCGATTCAGCTATACATAATTCATGTTATTCAGAATGCCAATCAAGCTATACGTAAAAAAGCCATTAGAGAATAAGAAAAATTTATTCTCTTATCGTGAGGCAGGCTAATTTGCCGATACTGCTAAAGAAGAAAAAGCAACAAATTAGTGATTTTGTTCAATATGCATATTGATTAAAAGGTGCCTGATTGTTTTGGCCAAGCTTGGAGTATGCCACTCATCCAAGCAATGGAATGTTATTCGGCGTTTGATCTGTTAAATTGCAATTGATGTATTCCGACAAGAATAAAATTACATTATTCAGAATGCCAATTCAAGCTATACGTAATTCGCGTTATTCAGAACGCCAATTGAGCTATACGTAAAAAAGCCTTCAAAGGATAAGAAAAAATATATTCTCTTATTGCGAGTGCCACGTAATTTGCCGTTACTGCCAAAGAAGAAAAAGCGACAAATTAGTGATTTTCTTCAATATGCATGTTGACAAAAATGCGCCTAATTGTTTTAACCATGCTGGAGTATGCCACTCATCCAAGCAATGGAACGTTATTTGGCGTTTGATCCCTTAAATTACGATTGACGTATTCCGACAAGAATAAAATTACGTTATTCAGAATGCCAATTCAGCTATACGTAATTCATGTTATTCAGAATGCGGATCAAGCTTTACTTAAAAAAGCCGTCAAAGGATAAGAAAAAATTTATTCCCTTATTGCAAGTGCCGCCTAATTTGTCATTACTGCCAAAGGAGAAAAAGCAACAAATTAGTGATTTTCTTCAATATGCATGTTGTTGAAAATGCGTCTTATTGTTTTGGCCAAGCTTGGAGTATGCCACTCATCCAAGCAATGGAACGTTATTTGGTGTTTGATCCATTAAATTGTGATTGACGTATTCGACAAGAATAAAATTACGTTATTCAGAATGCCGGTTCAGCTATACGTAATTCATGTTATTCAGAATTTGGATTGAGCTTAACATAAAAGAGCCATCAAAGGATAAGAAAAAATTTATTCTCTTATCGCGAGTGCAGGCTAATTTGCCAATACTGCCAAAGAAGAAAAAGCGACAAATTAGTGATTTTCTTCAATAAGCATGTTGACAAAAAAGCGCCTAATTGTTTTGGCCATGCTTGGAGTATTGCACTCATCCAAGCAATGGAACGTTATTTGGCGTTTGATCCATTAAATTATGATTGACGTATTCCGACAAGAATAAAATTACATTATTCAGAATGCCAATTCAGCTCTACGTAATTCAAGTTATTTAGAATGCCAATCAAGCTATATGTAAAAAAGCCATTGAAGGATAAGAAAAAATTAATTCCCTTATCACGAGTGTTGCCTAATTTGCCATTACTGCCGAAGAAGAAAAAGCAACAAATTAGTGATTTTCTTCAATATGCATGTTGACAAAAATGCGCCTAATTGTTTTGGCCATGCTTGGAGTATGCCACTCATCCAAGCGATGGAACGTTATTTGGCGTTTGATCCATTAAATTATGATTGACGTATTCCGACAAGAATAAAATTACATTATTCAGAATGCCGATTCAGCTATACGTAATTCATGTTATTCAGAATGCGGATCAAGCTTTACATAAAAAAGCTGTTAAAGGATAAGAAAAAATTTATTCCCTTATTGCAAGTGCCGCCTAATTTGCCGTTACTGCCAAAGAAGAAAAAGCAACAAATTAGTGATTTTCTTCAATATGCATGTTGACGAAAAAGCGCCTAGTTGTTTTGGCCATGCTTGGAGTATGCCACTGATCCAAGCAATGGAATGTTATTTGGCGTTTGATCCATTAAATTATGATTGACGTATTCCGACAAGAATAAAATTACGTTAATCAGAATGCCGATTCAGCTATACGTAATTCATGTTATTCAGAATGCGGATCAAGCTTTACATAAAAAAGCCATCAAAGGATAAGAAAAAATTTATTCCCTTATTGCGAGTGCCGCCTAATTTGCCGTTACTGCCAAAGAAGAAAAAGCGACAAATTAGTGATTTTCTTCAATATGCATGTTGACGAAAATGCATCTTATTGTTTTGGCCAAGCTTGGAGTATGCCACTCATCCAAGCAATGGAACGTTATTTGGCATTTGATCCATTAAATTTTGATTGGCGTATTCCGACAAGAATAAAATTACATTATTCAGAATGCCAATTCAGCTATACGTAATTCATGTTATTCAGAATGCCAATCGAGCTATACATAAAAAAGCCATTGAAGGATAAGAAAAAATTAATTCCCTTATCACGAGTGTTGCCTAATTTGCCGTTACTGCCGAAGAAGAAAAAGCGACAAATTAGTGATTTTCTTCAATATGCATGTTGACAAAAATGCGCCTGATTGTTTTGGCCAAGCTTGGAGTATGCCACTCATCCAAGCAATGGAACGTTATTTGGCGTTTGATCCGTTAAATTATGATTGACGTACTTCCGACAAGAATAAAATTATGTTATTCAGAATGCCGATTCAGCTATACATAATTCATGTTATTCAGAATGCCGATCGAGCTATACATAAAAAAGCCGTTGAAGGATAAGAAAAAATTAATTACCTTATCACGAGTGTTGCCTAATTTGCTCGTTACTGCCGAAGAAGAAAAAGCAACAAATTAGTGATTTTCTTCAATATGCATGTTGACAAAAATGCGCCTGATTGTTTTGGCCAAGCTTGGAGTATGCCACTCATCCAAGCAATGGAACGTTATTTGGCGTTTGATCCATTAAATTATGATTGATGTATTCCAACAAGAATAAAATTACGTTATTCAGAATGCCGATTCAGCTATACGTAATTCATGTTATTCAGAATGTGGATTGAGCTTTACATAAAAAAGCCATCAAAGGATAAGAAAAAATTTATTCTCTTATCGCGAGTGCAGGCTAATTTGCCGATACTGCCAAAGAAGAAAAAGCGACAAATTAGTGATTTTCTTCAATATGCATGTTGACAAAAAAGCGCCTAATTGTTTTGGCCATGCTTGGAGTATTGCCACTCATCCAAGCAATGGAACATTATTTGGCATTTGATCCATTAAATTATGATTGACGTATTCCGACAAGAATAAAATTACATTATTCAGAATGCCGATTCAGCTATACGTAATTCATGTTATTCAGAATGCGGATCAAGCTTTACATAAAAAAGCCGTCAAAGGATAAGAAAAAATTTATTCCCTTATTGCGAGTGCCGCCTAATTTGCAGTTACTGCCGAAGAAGAAAAAGCAACAAATTAGTGATTTTCTTCAATATGCATGTTGACGAAAAAGCGCCTAATTGTTTTGGCCATGCTTGGAGTATGCCACTCATCCAAGCAATGGAACGTTATTTGGCATTTGATCCATTAAATTATGATTGACGTATTCCGACAAGAATAAAATTACATTATTCAGAATGCCGATTCAGCTATACGTAATTCATGTTATTCAGAATGCCAGATTGAGCTATACATAAAAAAGCCGTCAAAGGATAAGAAAAAATTTATTCCCTTATTGCGAGTGCCGCCTAATTTGCCGTTACTGCCAAAGAAGAAAAAGCAACAAATTAGTGATTTTCTTCAATATGCATGTTGACAAAAAAGCGCCTAATTGTTTTGGCCATGCTTGGAGTATGCCACTCATCCAAGCAATGGAACGTTATTTGGCGTTTGATCCATTAAATTATGATTGACGTATTCCGACAAGAATAAAATTACATTATTCAGAATGCCGATTCAGCTATACGTAATTCATGTTATTCAGAATGCGGATCAAGCTTTACATAAAAAAGCCGTTAAAGGATAAGAAAAAATTTATTCCCTTATTGCGAGTGCCGCCTAATTTGCCATTACTGCCAAAGAAGAAAAAGCAACAAATTAGTGATTTTCTTCAATATGCATGTTGACGAAAAAGCGCCTAATTGTTTTGGCCATGCTTGGAGTATGCCACTCATCCAAGCAATGGAATGTTATTTGGCGTTTGATCCATTAAATTATGATTGACGTATTCCAACAAGAATAAAATTACGTTATTCAGAATGCCGATTCAGCTATACGTAATTCATGTTATTCAGAATGCGGATCAAGCTTTACATAAAAAAGCCATCAAAGGATAAGAAAAAATTTATTCCCTTATTGCGAGTGCCACCTAATTTGCCATTACTGCCAAAGAAGAAAAAGCGACAAATTAGTGATTTTCTTCAATATGCATGTTGACGAAAATGCACCTTATTGTTTTGGCCAAGCTTGGAGTATGCCACTCATCCAAGCAATGGAACGTTATTTGGCATTTGATCCATTAAATTTTGATTGACATATTCCGACAAGAATAAAATTACGTTATTCAGAATGCCAATTCAGCTAAACGTAATTCATGTTATTCAGAACGCCAATCAAGCTATACGTAAAAAAGCCATCGAAGGATAAGAAAAAATTAATTCCCTTATCGCGAGTGTCGCCTAATTTGCCGTTACTGCCAAAGAAGAAAAAGCTACAAATTAGTGATTTTCTTCAATATGCATGTTGACAAAAATGCGCCTGATTGTTTTGGCAAAGCTTGGAGTATGCCACTCATCCAAGCAATGGAACGTTATTTGGCGTTTGATCCATTAAATTATGATTGATGTATTCCGACAAGAATAAAATTACATTATTCAGAATGCCAATTCAGCTATACATAATTCATGTTATTCAGAATGCCAATCAAGCTATATGTAAAAAAGCCATCAAAGGATAAGAAAAAATTTATTCTCTTATTGCGAGTGCCGCCTAATTTGCCGCCTAATTTGCCAAAGAAGAAAAAGCAACAAATTAGTGATTTTCTTCAATATGCATGTTGACGAAAAAGCGCCTAATTGTTTTGGCCATGCTTGGAGTATGCCACTCATCCAAGCAATGGAACGTTATTTGGCGTTTGATCCATTAAATTATGATTGACGTATTCCAACAAGAATAAAATTACGTTATTCAGAATGCCAATTCAGCTATACGTAATTCATGTTATTCAGAATGCGGATCAAGCTTTACATAAAAAAGCCATCAAAGGATAAGAAAAAATTTATTCCCTTATTGCGAGTGCCGCCTAATTTGCCGTTACTGCCAAAGAAGAAAAAGCGACAAATTAGTGATTTTCTTCAATATGCATGTTGACAAAAATGCATCTTATTGTTTTGGCCAAGCTTGGAGTATGCCACTCATCCAAGCAATGGAACGTTATTTGGCATTTGATCCATTAAATTATGATTGACGTATTCGGACAAGAATAAAATTACGTTATTCAGAATGCCAATTCAGCTATACATAATTCATGTTATTCAGAATGCTGAATCAAGCTATATGTAAAAAAGCCATTGAAGGATAAGAAAAAATTAATTCCCTTATCACGAGTGTTGCCTAATTTGCCGTTACTGCCAAAGAAGAAAAAGCGACAAATTAGTGATTTTCTTCAATATGCATGTTGACGAAAAATGCGCCTGATTGTTTTGGCCAAGCTTGGAGTATGCCACTCATCCAAGCAATGGAACGTTATTTGGCGTTTGATCCATTAAATTATGATTGACGTATTCCGACAAGAATAAAATTACGTTATTCAGAATGCCAATTCAGCTATACGTAATTCATGTTATTCAGAATGCTGATCAAGCTTTACATAAAAAAGCCATCAAAGGATAAGAAAAAATTTATTCCCTTATTGCGAGTGCTGCCTAATTTGCCGTTACTGCCGAAGAAGAAAAAGCAACAAATCAGTGATTTTCTTCAATATGCATGTTGACAAAAGAGCGTCTACTGGTTTTGGCCATGCTTGGAGTATGCCACTCATCCAAGCAATGGAACATTATTTGGCATTCAATCCATTGAATTACAATTGACGTATTCTTGACAAGAATAAAATTACATTATTCAGAACGCCAATTGAGCTATACATAATTCACGGTATTCAGAACGCTGATCAAGCTATACATAAAAAAGCCAAAAAAGGATAGGAAAAAAATTTATTCCCTCATCGCGAGTGCCGCCTAATTTGCTGTTACTGCTGAAGAAGAAAGCGACAAATCAGTGATTTTCTTCAATATGCATGTTGCAAAATGCGCCTGATTGCTTTGGCCAAGCTTGGAGTATGCCACTCATCCAAGCAAGGGAACGTTTTTTGGCGTTTGATCTGATAAATTACGATTGACGTATTCTTGACAAGAATAAAATTACGTTATTCGGAAAGCCAATTCAGCTATATGTAATTCTTGTTATTCAGAACGCCAATCAAGCTATATGTAAAAAAGCATTTCAAAGGATTAGAAGAAATTTATTCCTTTATCGCGAGTGCCACCTTGTCAGCTATTACTGCCAAAGAAGAAAAGGGACAAATTAGTGATTTTCTTCAATGTGCATGTCAACAAAAATATGCCTGATTGGTCTCGCCAAGCTTGGAGTATGCCGCTCAACCAAGCAATGGAATGTTATTCCGCGTTCAATCCATTAAATTACGATTGACGTATTCCGACAAAATAATATTACTTTATTCAGTATGCCGATTCAGCTAGTTTGTAATTCATGTTATTCAGAACGCTGATCGAGCTATACGTAAAAAAGCCATCAAAGGATAATAATGAATTTATTCCTTTATCACGAGTGCCGCCTACTTCGCCATTACTACCAAACAAGAAAAGGAAAAAAAAAAAAAAAAAAAAAAAAAGCTAGCAATTTTCTTCAATATGCATGTTGACAAAAAATGTGCCTGATTGTTTTGGCCAAGCTTGGAGTATGCCACTCATCCAAGCAATGGAACGTTATTTGGCGCTCAATCCATTTTATTACAATTGATGTATTCCGACAGAATAAAAATTACATTATTCAGAATGCCAATTGAGCAATACGTAATTCATGTTATTCAGAATGCCGATCAAGCTATACGTAAAAAAGCCATCGAAGGATAAGAAAAAATTTATTCCCTCATTGGCAGAGCTGCTTAATTTGCCGTTACTGCCAATGAAGAAAAAGCAACAAATTAGTGATTTTCTTCAATGAGCATGTTAACAAAAAAGCTATTTTGGCCATGCTTGGAGTATGCCACTCATTCAAGCAATGGAACGTTATTTATTGTTTGATCCGTTAAATTATGATTGACGTATTCGGAGCCAAGAATAAAATTACGTTATTCAGAATGCCAATTCAGCTATACGTAATTCATGTTATTCAGAATGCCAATCAAGCTATACGTAAAAGCCGTCGAAGGATAAGAAAATTTATTCCTCATCGCGAGTGCTGCCTAATTGCCGTTACTGCCAATGAAGAAAAAGCGACAAATTAGTGATTTTCTTCAATATGCATGTTGACAAAAAGCGCATAATTGTTTTGCCATGCTTGGAGTATGCCATTCATTCAAGCAATGGAACGTTATTTGGCGTTTGATCCGTTAAATTATGAATGACGTATTCGACAAGAATAAAATTACATTATTTAGAATGCCGATTCAGCTATACGTAAAAAAGCTGTTGAAGGATAAGAAAAATTTATTCCCATTGCGAGTGCCGCCTAATTTGCCATTACTGCCAAAGAAGAAAAAGCAACAAATCAGTGATTTTCTTCAATATGCATGTTGACAAAAGAGCGTCTAATTGTTTTGCCATGCTTGAGTATGCCACTCATCCAAGCAATGGAACATTATTTGGCATTCAATCCATTGAATTACAATTGACGTATATTCTGACAAGAATAAAATTACATTATTCAGAACGCCAATTGAGCTATACATAATTCACGGTATTCAGAACGCTGATCAAGCTATACATAAAAAAGCCAAAAAGGATAGGAAAAAAATTTATTCCCTCATCGCGAGTGCCGCCTAATTTGCTGTTACTGCTGAAGAAGAAAAAGCGACAAATCAGTGATTTTCTTCAATATGCATGTTGCAAAAATGCGCCTGATTGTTTTGCCAAGCTTGGAGTATGCCACTCATCCAAGCAAGGGAACGTTTTTTGGCGTTTGATCTGATAAATTACGGTTGACGTATTCTGACAAGAATAAAATTACGTTATTCGGAAAGCCAATTCAGCTATATGTAATTCTTGTTATTCAGAACGTCAACTGCGCTATATGTAAAAAAAGCTATCAAAGGATTAGAAGAATGCAAATTCCCTTATCGCGAGTGCCACCTTATTTGCCATTACTGCCAAAGAAGAAAAAGGGACAAATTAGTGATTTTCTTCAATGTGCATGTCAACAAATATATGCCTGATTGGTCTCGCAAAGCTTGAGTATGTCACAACCAAGCAATGGAATGTTATTCTGCGTTCAATCCATTAAATTACGATTGATGTATTCCGACAAAAATAATATTATGATGCCCAGTATGCCGATTCAGCTATTTGTAATTCATGTTATTCAGAACGCTGATCGAGCTATACGTAAAAAAGCCATCAAAGGATAATAATGAATTTATTCCCTTATCACGAGTGCCGCCTACTTCGCCATTACCAAACAAGAAAAAGGAAACGCTAGCAATTTTCTTCAATATGCATGTTGACAAAAAAATGTGCCTGATTGTTTTGGCCAAGCTTGGAGTATGCCACTCATCCAAGCAATGGAACGTTATTTGGCGCTCAATCCATTGAATTACAATTGATGTATTCGACAAGAATTACATTATTCAGAATGCCAATTGAGCTATACGTAATTCATGTTATTCAGAATGCCGATCAAGCTATACGTAAAAGCCATCGAATGATAAGAAAAAATTTATTCCCTCATTGCGAGAGCTGCTTAATTTGCCGTTACTGCCAATGAAGAAAAGCAACAAATTAGTGATTTTCTTCAATGAGCATGTTAACAAAAAAGCGCATAATTGTTTTGGCCATGCTTGGAGTATGCCACTCATTCAAGCAATGGAACGTTATTTATTGTTTGATTCGTTAAATTATGGGATTGACGGAGCTCCGACAAGAATAAGATACGTTATTCAGAATGCCAATTCAGCTATACGTAATTCATGTTATTCAGAATGCCAATCAAGCTATACGTAAAAAAGCCGTCGAAGGATAAGAAAATTTATTCCTCATTGCGAGTGCTGCCTTGGCTGTTACTGCCAATGAAGAAAAAGCAACAAATTAGTGATTTTCTTCAATATGCATGTTGACAAAAAAGCGCATAATTGTTTTGGCCATGCTTGGAGTATGCCATTTACTCAAGCAATGGAACGTTATTTGGCGGTTTGATCCGTTAAATTATGAATGACGTATTCCGACAAGAATAAAATTACATTATTTATTGATTCAGCTATACAAAAGCAGTTGAAGGATAAGAAAAAATTTATTCCCTGATTGCGAGTGCTGCCTAATTTGCCATTACTGCCAAAGAAGAAAAAGCAACAAATCAGTGATTTTCTTCAATATGCATGTTGACAAAAGAGCGCCTAATTGTTTTGGCCATGCTTGGAGTATGCCACTCATCCAAGCAATGGAACATTATTTGGCATTCAATCCATTGAATTACAATTGACGTATTCTGACAAGAATAAAATTACATTATTCAGAACGCCAATTGAGCTATACATAATTCACGGTATTCAGATTGCTGATCAAGCTATACATAAAAAAGCCAAAAAAGGATAGGAAAAAATTTATTCCCTCATCGCGAGTGCCGCCTAATTTGCTGTTACTGCTGAAGAAGAAAAAGGATAAAATCAGTGATTTTCTTCAATATGCATGTTGCAAAAATGCGCCTGATTGCTTTGGCCAAGCTTGGAGTATGCCACTCATCCAAGCAAGGGAACGTTTTTTGCGTTTGATCTGATAAATTACGATTGACGTATTCTGACAAGAATAAAATTACGTTATTCGGAAAGCCAATTCAGCTATATGTAATTTTTGCTATTCAGAACGCCAATCAAGCTATATGTAAAAAAAGCTATCAAAGGATTAGAAGAAATTTATTCCCTTATTGCGAGTGCCACCTTATTTGCCATTACTGCCAAAGAAGAAAAAGGACAAATTAGTGATTTTCTTCAATGTGCATGTCAACAAAAATATGCCTGATTGGTCTCGCCAAGCTTGGAGTATGCCGTCAACCAAGCAATGGAATGTTATTCCGCGTTCAATCCATTAAATTACGATTGACGTATTCCGACAAAAATAATATTACTTTATTCAGTATGCCGATTCAGCTATTTGTAATTCATGTTATTCAGAACGCTGATTGAGCTATACGTAAAAAAGCCATCAAAGGATAATAATGAATTTATTCCCTTATCACGAGTGCCGCCTACTTCGCCATTACTACCAAACAAGAAAAGGAAAAGCTAGCAATTTTCTTCAATATGCATGTTGACAAAAAATGTGCCTGATTGTTTTGGCCAAGCTTGGAGTATGCCACTCATCCAAGCAATGGAACGTTATTTGGCGCTCAATCCATTGAATTACAATTGATGTATTCCGACAAGAATAAATTACATTATTCAGAATGCCAATTGAGCTAATGCACTATGTTATTCAGAATGCCGATCAAGCTATACGTAAAAAAGCCATCGAAGGATAAGAAAAAATTTATTCCCTCATTGCGAGAGCTGCTTAATTTGCCGTTACTGCCAATGAAGAAAAAGCAACAAATTAGTGATTTTCTTCAATGAGCATGTTAACGAAAAGCGCATAATTGTTTTGGCCATGCTTGGAGTATGCCACTCATTCAAGCAATGGAACGTTATTTATTGTTTGATCCGTTAAATTATGATTGACGTATTCCAACAAGAATAAAATTACGTTATTCAGAATGCCAATTCAGCTGTACGTAATTCATGTTATTCAGAATGCCAATCAAGCTACTAAAGAGCTGCCGAAGGATAAGAAAATTTATTCCCTATCGCGAGTGCTGCCTATCCTGTCGTTACTGCCAATGAAGAAAAAGCGACAAATTAGTGATTTTCTTCAATATGCATGTTGACAAAAAAGTGCATAATTGTTTTGGCCATGCTTGGAGTATGCCATTTACTCAAGCAATGGAACGTTATTTGGCGTTTGATCCGTTAAATTATGAATGACGTATTCCGACAAGAATAAAATTACATTATTTAGAATGCCGATTCAGCTATACGTAAAAAAGCTGTTTTAAGGATAAGAAAATTTATTCCCTGATTGCGAGTGCCGCCCACTTGCCATTACTGCCAAAGAAGAAAAAGCAACAAATCAGTGATTTTCTTCAATATGCATGTTGACAAAAGAGCGCCTTACTGTTTTGGCCATGCTTGGAGTATGCCACTCATCCAAGCAATGGAACATTATTTGGCATTCAATCCATTGAATTACAATTGACGTATTCTGACAAGAATAAAATTACATTATTCAGAACGCCAATTGAGCTATACATAATTCACGGTATTCAGAATGCTGATCAAGCTATACATAAAAAAAAGCCAAAAAAGGATAGGAAAAAAATTATTCCCTCATCATGAGTGCCGCCTAATTTGCTGTTACTGCTGAAGAAGAAAAGCAACAAATCAGTGATTTTCTTCAATATGCATGTTGCAAAAATGCGCCTGATTGCTTTGGCCAAGCTTGGAGTATGCCACTCATCCAAGCAAGGAACGTTTTTTGGCGTTTGATCTGATAAATTACGATTGACGTATTCTGACAAGAATAAAATTATGCTATTCGGAAAGCCAATTCAGCTATATGTAATTCTTGTTATTCAGAACGCCAATCAAGCTATATGTAAAAAAGTTATCAAAGGATTAGAAGAAATTTATTCCCTTATCATGAGTGCCACCTTATTTGCCATTACTGCCAAAGAAGAAAAAGGGACAAATTAGTGATTTTCAATGTGCATGTCAACAAATATATGCCTGATTGGTCTCGCCAAGCTTGGAGTATGCCGCTCAACCAAGCAATGGAATGTTATTCCGCGTTCAATCCATTAAATTACGATTGATGTATTCCGACAAAAATAATATTACTTTAGAGTTCAGTATGCCGATTCAGCTATTTGTAATTCATGTTATTCAGAACGCTGATCGAGCTATACGTAAAAAAGCCATCAAAGGATAATAATGAATTTATTCCCTGTCACGAGTGCCGCCTACTTCTGCCATTACTACCAAACAAGAAAAGGAAACGCTAGCAATTTTCTTCAATATGCATGTTGACAAAAATGTGCCTGATTGTTTTGGCCAAGTCGAGTATGCCACTCATCCAAGCAATGGAACGTTATTTGGCGCTCAATCCATTGAATTACAATTGGAGGTATTCACAAGAATAAAATTACATTATTCAGAATGCCACTGAGCTATACGTAATTCATGTTATTCAGAATGCCGATCAAGCTATACGTAAAAAAGCCATCGAATGATAAGAAAAAATTTATTCCTCATTGCGAGAGCTGCTTAATTTGCCGTTACTGCCAATGAAGAAAAGCAACAAATTAGTGATTTTCTTCAATGAGCATGTTAACAAAAAAAGCGCATAATTGTTTTGGCCATGCTTTTGGAGTATGCCACTCATTCAAGCAATGGAACGTTATTTATTGTTTGATCCGTTAAATTATGATTGACGTATTCCGACAAGAATAAGATTACGTTATTCAGAATGCCAATTCAGCTATACGTAATTCATGTTATTCAGAATGCCAATCAAGTTATACGTAAAAAGCCGTCGAAGGATAAGAAAATTTATTCCCTCATTGCGAGTGCTGCCTAATTTGCCGTTACTGCCAATGAAGAAAAAGCGACAAATTAGTGATTTTCTTCAATATGCATGTTGACAAAAAAGTGCATAATTGTTTTGGCCATGCTTGGAGTATGCCATTCATTCAAGCAATGGAACGTTATTTGGCGTTTGATCCGTTAAATTATGAATGACGTATTCCGACAAGAATAAAATTACATTATTTAGAATGCCGATTCAGCTATACGTAAAAAGCTGTTGAAGGATAAGAAAAATTTATTCCTTATTGCGAGTGCCGCCTAATTTGCCATTACTGCCAAAGAAGAAAAGCAACAAATCAGTGATTTTCTTCAATATGCATGTTGACAAAAGAGCGCCTAATTGTTTTGGCCATGCTTGGAGTATGCCACTCATCCAAGCAATGGAACATTATTTGGCATTCAATCCATTGAATTACAATTGACGTATTCTGACAAGAATAAAATTACATTATTCAGAACGCCAATTGAGCTATACATAATTCACGGTATTCAGAACGCTGATCAAGCTATACATAAAAAAGCCAAAAAGGATAGAAAAAAATTTATTCCTCATCACAGTGCCGCCTAATTTGCTGTTACTGCTGAAGAAGAAAAGCGACAAATCAGTGATTTTCTTCAATATGCATGTTGCAAAAATGCGCCTGATTGTGCCGTGGGCTAAGCTTGAAAGTATGCCACTCATCCAAGCAAGGGAACGTTTTTTGGCGTTTGATCTGATAAATTACGATTGACGTATTCTGACAAGAATAAAATTACGTTATTCGGAAAGCCAATTCAGCTATATGTAATTCTTGTTATTCAGAACGCCAATCAAGCTATATGTAAAAAGCTTACTGCAAAGGATTAGAAGAAATTTATTCCCTTATCACAGTGCCACCTTATTTGCCATTACTGCCAAAGAAGAAAAGGGACAAATTAGTGATTTTCTTCAATGTGCATGTCAACAAATATATGCCTGATTGGTCTCGCCAAGCTTGGAGTATGCCGCTCAACCAAGCAATGGAATGTTATTCCGCGTTCAATCCATTAAATTACGATTGATGTATTCCGACAAAATAATATTACTTTATTCAGTATGCCGATTCAGCTATTTGTAATTCATGTTATTCAGAACGCTGATCGAGCTATACGTAAAAAAGCCATCAAAGGATAATAATGAATTTATTCCCTTATCACGAGTGCCGCCTACTTCGCCATTACTACCAAACAAGAAAGGAAACGCTAGCAATTTTCTCAATATGCATGTTGACAAAAATGTGCCTGATTGTTTTGGCCAAGCTTGGAGTATGCCACTCATCCAAGCAATGGAACGTTATTTGGCGCTCAATCCATTGAATTACAATTGATGTATTCCGACAAGAATAAAATTACATTATTCAGAATGCCAATTGAGCTATACGTAATTCATGTTATTCAGAATGCCGATCAAGCTTATACGTAAAAAAGCCATCGAATGATAAGAAAATTTATTCCTCATTGCGAGAGCTGCTTAATTTGCCGTTACTGCCAATGAAGAAAAAGCAACAAATTAGTGATTTTCTTCAATGAGCATGTTAACAAAAAAGCGCATAATTGTTTTGGCCATGCTTGGAGTATGCCACTCATTCAAGCAATGGAACGTTATTTATTGTTTGATTCGTTAAATTATGATTGACGTATTCCGACAAGAATAAGATTACGTTATTCAGAATGCCAATTCAGCTATACGTAATTCATGTTATTCGGAATGCCAATCAAGCTATACGTAAAAAAGCCGTCGAAGGATAAGAAAAAATTTATTCCCTCATTGCGAGTGCTGCCTAATTTGCCGTTACTGCCAATGAAGAAAAAGCGACAAATTAGTGATTTTCTTCAATATGCATGTTGACAAAAAAGGCATAATTGTTTTGGCCATGCTTGGAGTATGCCATTTACTCAAGCAATGGAACGTTATTTACAGTTGATCCGTTAAATTATGAATGACGTATTCCGACAAGAATAAAATTACATTATTTAGAATGCCGATTCAGCTATACGTAAAAAAGCTGTTGAAGGATAAGAAAAAATTTATTCCCTGATTGCGAGTGCCGCCTAATTTGCCATTACTGCCAAAGAAGAAAAAGCAACAAATCAGTGATTTTCTTCAATATGCATGTTGACAAAAGAGCGCCTAATTGTTTTGGCCATGCTTGGAGTATGCCACTCATCCAAGCAATGGAACATTATTTGGCATTCAATCCATTGAATTACAATTGACGTATTCTGACAAGAATAAAATTACATTATTCAGAACGTCACTGAGCTATACATAATTCACGGTATTCAGATTGCTGATCAAGCTATACATAAAAGCCAAAAAAGGATAGGAAAAAATTTATTCCCTCATCGCGAGTGCTGCCTAATTTGCTGTTACTGCTGAAGAAGAAAAAAGCGACAAATCAGTGATTTTCTTCATTATGCATGTTGCAAAAATGCGTCTGATTGTTTTGGCCAAGCTTGAGTATGCCACTCATCCAAGCAAGGGAACGTTTTGGCGTTTGATCTGATAAATTACGATTGACGTATTCTGACAAGAATAAAATTACGTTATTCGGAAAGCCAATTCGCTATATGTAATTTTGTTATTCAGAACGCCAATCAAGCTATATGTAAAAAAAGCTATCAAAGGATTAGAAGAAATTTATTCCCTTATCGCGGAAAAGCCACCTATTTGCCATTACTGCCAAAGAAGAAAAAGGGACAAATTAGTGATTTTCTTCAATGTGCATGTCAACAAAATATGCCTGATTGGTCTCGCTAAGCTTGGAGAATATGCTGCTTCAATCCAAGCAACGGAATGTTATTCCGTGTTCAATCCATTAAATTACGATTGACGTATTCAATAAAAATAATATTACTTTATTCAGTATGCCGATTCAGCTATTTGTAATTCATGTTATTCAGAACGCTGATTGAGCTATACGTAAAAAAGCTATCAAAGGATAATAATGAATTTATTCCCTTATCACGAGTGCCGCCTACTTCTGCCATTACTACCAAACAAGAAAAAGGAAAAGCTAGCAATTTTCTTCAATATGCGACAAGCTGACAAAAAATGTGCCTGATTGAGTTTTGGCTGCTTGAGTATGCCACTCATCCAAGCAATGGAACGTTATTTGCGCTCAATCCATTGAATTACAATTGATGTATTCCTGACAAGAATAAAATTACATTATTCAGAATGCCAATTGAGCTATACGTAATTCATGTTATTCAGAATGCCGATCAAGCTATACGTAAAAAAGCCATCGAAGGATAAGAAAAAATTTATTCCTCATTGCGAGAGCTGCTTAATTTGCCGTTACTGCCAATGAAGAAAAAGCAACAAATTAGTGATTTTCTTCAATGAGCATGTTAACGAAAAAGGCATAATTGGTATGGCCATGCTTGGAGTATGCCACTTATTCAAGCAATGGAACGTTATTTATTGTTTGATCCGTTAAATTATGATTGACGTATTCCAACAAGAATAAAATTACGTTATTCAGAATGCCAATTCAGCTATACGTAATTCATGTTATTCAGAATGCCAATCAAGCTATACGTAAAAAAGCCGTTGAAGGATAAGAAAAAATTTATTCCTCATCGCGAGTGCTGCCTAATTTGCCGTTACTGCCAATGAAGAAAAAGCGACAATTAGTGATTTTCTTCAATATGCATGTTGACAAAAAAGTGCATAATTGTTTTGGCCATGCTTGGAGTATGCCATTCATTCAAGCAATGGAACGTTATTTGGCGTTTGATCCGTTAAATTATGAATGACGTATTCGACAAGAAATAAATTACATTATTTAGAATGTTTCGATTCAGCTATACGTAATTCATGTTATTCAGAATGCCAATCAAGCTATACGTAAAAAAGCTGTTGAAGGATAAGAAAAAATTTATTCCTTATTGCGAGTGCCGCCTAATTTGCCGTTACTGCCAAAGAAGAAAAAGCAACAAATCAGTGATTTTCTTCAATATGCATGTTGACAAAAGAGCGCCTAATTGTTTTGGCAATGCTTGGAGTATGCCACTCATTCAAGCAATGGAACGTTATTTGGCGTTTGATCCGTTAAATTATGAATGACGTATTCTGACAAGAATAAAATAACATTATTCAGAATGCCGATTCAGCTATACGTAATTCATGTTATTCAGAATGCCAATCAAGCTATACGTAAAAAAGCTGTTGAAGGATAAGAAAATTTATTCCTTATTATGAAAATACGCCTAATTTGCCGTTGTCACAAAAGAAGAAAAGCAACAAATCAGTGATTTTCTTCAATATGCATGTTGACAAAAGAGCGTCTAATTGTTTTGGCAATGCTTGGAGTATGCCACTCATCCAAGCAATGGAATGTTATTTGCTTTCAATCCAAGAAATTACGACTGACATATTCCGACAAGAATAAAATTACGTTATTCAGAAAGCTGATTCAGCTATACGTAATTCATGTTATACAGAACGCTAATTGAGCTATATGCAAAAAAGTCGTCGAAGGATAAGAATAAATTTATTATTTTATCGCGAGTGCGGCTTACTTTGCAATTACTGCCAAAGAAGAAAAAGCAACAAATTAGTGATTTTCTTCAATATGCATGTTGACAAAATGCGCCTGATTATTTTGGCCAAGCTTGGAGTATGCCACTCATCCAAGCAATGGAATGTTATTTGGCGTTTGATCCGTTAAATCATGATTAACGTATTCCGACATGAATAAAATATGTTATTCAGAATGCCAATTCAGCTATACGTAATTCATGTTATTCAGAATGCCAATCGAGCTATACGTAAAAATGCCATTGAAGGATAAGAAAAAATTCTATTCCTCATCGCGAGTGCTGCCTAATTTGCCGTTACTGCCAATGAAGAAAGCGACAAATTAGTGATTTTCTTCAATATGCATGTTGACAAAAAGCGCATAATTGTTTTGGCCATGCTTAAAGTATGCCACTCATTCAAGCAATGGGATGTTATTTATCATTTGATCCGTTAAATTATGATTGACGTATTCCAACAAGAATAAAATTACGTTATTCAGAATGCCGATTCAGCTATGCGTAATTCATGTTATTCAGAATGCCAATCAAGCTATACGTAAAAAAGCTGTTGAAGGATAAGAAAAATTTATTCCTTATTGCGAGTGCCGCCTAATTTTGCCATTACTGCCAAAGAAGAAGAAGCAACAAATCAGTGATTTTCTTCAATATGCATGTTGACAAAAGAGCGCCTAATTGTTTTGGCCATGCTTGGAGTATGCCACTCATCCAAGCAATGGAACGTTATTTGGCGTTCAATCCGTTAAATTGCAATGACGTATTCCGACAAGAATAAAAATTGCGTTATTCAGAAAGCTGATTCAGCTATATGTAATTCATGTTATACAGAACGTCAATTGAGCTATACGTAAAAAAAGTCATCAAAGGATAAGAAAAATTTATTCCCTTATCGCGGAGTGCCGCGCCGCTCTAATTTGCTGTTACTGCCAAAGAAGAAAAAGCGACAAATTAGTGATTTTCTCAATATGCATGTTGACAAAAAAGCGCATAATTGTTTTGGCCATGCTTGAGTATGCCACTCATTCAAGCAATGGAACGTTATTTATCGTTTGATCCATTAAATTATGATTGACGTATTCCGACAAAGAATAAAATTACGATATTCAGAATGCTGATTCAGCTATACATAATTCATGTTATTCAGAATGCCAATCAAGCTATACGTAAGAAAGCTGGTGAAGGATAAGAAAAATTTATTCCCTTATTGCGAGTGCTGCCTAACAGCCTTTACTGCCAAAGAAGAAAAGCAACAAATCAGTGATTTTCTTCAATATGCATGTTGACAAAAGAGCGCCTAATTGTTTTGGCCAAGCTAAGTATGCCACTCATCCAAGCGATGGAACGTTATTTGGCGTTTGATCCGTTAAATTATGATTGACGTATTCCGAGAAGAATAAAATTATGTTATTCAGAATGCCGATTCAGCTATACTTAATTCATGTTATTCAGAATGCCAATTGAGCTATACGTAAGTTTCTCATCAAGGATAAGAAAAAATTTATTTCCTTATAGCGAGTGCCGCCTATTCTACAATACTGCCAAAGAAGAAAAAGCAACAAATTAGTGATTTTCTCCAATATGCATGTTGACAAAATGCGCCTTGGATTGTTTCTGCATGCTTTCAGAGTATGCCACTCATTTAAGCACGGAATGTTATTTGGCGTTTGATCTGTTAAATATGATTAAAGTATTCGACAAGAATAAAATTACGTTATTCAGAATGCCGATTCAGCTATACGTAAAAAAAGCTGTTGTAGGATAAGAAAAATTTATACTCCTTTATTGCGAGTGCCGCCTAATTTGCCTTTACTGCCAAAGAAGAAAAGCAACAAATTCAGTGATTTTCTTCAATATGCATGTTGACAAAAGAGTGCTTAATTGTTTTAGCCATGCTTGGAGTAAGCCACTCATCCAAGCAATGGAACGTTATTTGGCGTTCGTTAAATTACAATGGACGTATTCCGACAAGAATAAAATTACGTTATTCAGAAAGCTGATTCAGCTATATGTAATTCATGTTATACAGAACGCTACCGAGCTATACATAAAAAAGTCGTTGAAGGATAAGAAAAAAATTTATTCCCTTATCGTGAGTGCCGGCGTCGCCTAATTTTCCGTTAGTGCCAAAGAAGAAAAAGCAACAAATCAGTGATTTTCTTCAATATGCATGTTGACAAAAGAGCGCCTAATTAGTTTTGGCCAAGCTTGGAGTATGCCACTCATCCAAGCGATGGAACGTTATTTGGCGTTTTATCCGTTAAATTATGATTGACGTATTCCGAGAAGAATAGAATTATGTTATTCAGAATGCCGATTCAGCTATACGTAATTCATGTTATTCAGAATGCCAATCAAGCTATACGTAAAAGCTGTCGAAGGATAAGAAAAAATTTATTTCCTTATCGCAAGTGCCGTCTAATTTGCCATTACTGCCAAAGAAGAAAAAGCAACAATTCAGTGATTTTCTTCAATATGCATGTTGACAAAAGAGCGCCTAATTGTTTTGGCCAAGCTTGGAGTATGCCACTCATCCAAGCAATGGAACGTTATTTGGCGTTTGATCCGTTAAATTATGATTGACGTATTCCAAGAATAAAATTATGTTATTCAGAATGCCGATTCAGCTATACGTAATTCATGTTATTCAGAATGCCAATCGAGCTATACGTAAAAGCTATCAAGGATAAGAAAAAATTTATTTCTATCGCGAGTGCCTACTTAATTTGCCAATACTGCCAAAGAAGAAAAAGCAACAAATTAGTGATTTTCTCCAATATGCATGTTGACAAAAATGCGCCTGATTGTTTTGGCCAAGCTTGGAGTATGCCTACTCATTTAAGCAATGGAATGCTATTTGGCGTTTGATCCGTTAAATTATGATTAACGTATTCCGACAAGAATAAAATTACGTTATTCAGAATGCCGATTCAGCTATACGTAAAAAAGCTGTTGTAGGATAAGAAAATTTATACCCTTATTGCGAGTGCCGCCTTATTTGCCTTTACTGCCAAAGAAGAAAAGCAACAAATCAGTGATTTTCTTCAATATGCATGTTGACAAAAGAGCGCTTAATTGTTTTAGCCATGCGTGGAGTAAGCCAATTTCATCCAAGCAATGGAACGTTATTTGGCGTTCAATCCGTTAAATTACAATGGACGTATTCGACAAGAATAAAATTACATTATTCAGAAAGCCAATTGAGCTATACGTAATTCATGTTATTCAGAATGCCGATCAACTATATGTAAAAAGCTATCAAAGGATTAGAAGAAATTTATTCCCTTATCGCGGAGTGCCACCTTATTTGCCATTACTGCCAAAGAAGAAAAAGGGACAAATTAGTGATTTTCTTCAATATGCATGTCAACAAAAATATGCCTGATTGGTCTCGGCAAGCTTGAGTATGCCGCTTCAACCAAGCAATGGAATGTTATTCCGCGTTCAATCCATTAAATTACGATTGATTTATTCGACAAGAATAATATTACTTTATTCAGTATGCCAATTCAGCTATTTGTAATTCATGTTATTCAGAACGCTGATCGAGCTATACGTAAAAGCCATCAAAGGATAAGAATGAAATTATTCCCTTATCACGAGTGCCGCCTACTTCGCCGTTACTACCAAACAAGAAAAAGGAAAAGCTAGCAATTTTCTCAATATGGATGTTGACAAAAATGTGCCTGATTGTTTGGCCAAGCTTGGAGTATGCCACTCATCCAAGCAATGGAACGTTATTTTGCGCTCAATCCATTGAATTACAATTGATGTATTCCGACAAGAATAAAATTACATTATTCAGAATGCCAATTGAGCTATACGTAATTCATGTTATTCAGAATGCCAATCAAGCTATACGTAAAAGCCATCGAAGGATAAGAAAAATTTATTCCCTCATAGCGAGTGCTGCTTAATTCTGCTGCTACTGTAAATGAAGAAAAAGCAACAAATTAGTGATTTTCTTCAATGAGCATGTTAACAAAAAAAGCGCATAATTGTTTTGGCCATGCTTGGAGTATGCCACTCATTCAAGCAATGGAACGTTATTTGGCGTTTGATCCGTTAGATTATGATTGACGTATTCTGAGAAGAATAAAATATGTTATTCAGAATGCTGATTCCAGCTATACGTAATTCATGTTATTCAGAATGCCAATCGAGCTATATGTAAAAGCCATCAAAGGATAAGAAAATGTTTCCTTATCGAGAAGTGCCGCCTAATTTTGCCAATACTGCCAAAGAAGAAAAAGCAACAAATTAGTGATTTTCCTAATATGCATACACAAAATGTACGATTTTTCACAAGCTTGAGTATGTTACCTATTTGAGTTGAAAAAAAAAAAAAGTATTTCAGCATTTGTTAAATTATGATTAACGTATTCGACAAGAATAAAATTACGTTATTCAGAACGCCAATCAAGCTATATGTAAAAAAGCTATCAAAGGATTAGAAGAAATTTATTCCCCTTTATCAAGAGTGCCACCTTATTTGCCATTACTGCCAAAGAAGAAAAAGGGACAAATTAGTGATTTTCTTCAATATGCATGTCAACAAAATATGCCTGATTGGTCTCGGCAAGCTTGGAGTATGCCGCTCAACCACAAGCAATGGAATGTTATTCCGCTGCTCAATCCATTAAATTGCGATTGACGTATTCCGACAAGAATAATATTACTTTATTCAGTATGCCGATTCAGCTATTTGTATTCATGTTATTCAGAACGCTGATCGAGCTATACGTAAAAAAGCTATCGTTGATAAGAATGAATTTATTCCCTTATCGCGAGTGCCGCCTACTTCTGCCATTACTACCAAACAAGAAAAAGGAAAAAGCTAGCAATTTTCTTCAATATGCATGTTGACAAAAAATGTGCCTGATTGTTTTGGCCAAGCTTGGAGTATGCCACTCATCCAAGCAATGGAACGTTATTTTGCGCTCAATCCATTGAATTACAATTGATGTATTCCGACAAGAATAAAATTACATTATTCAGAATGCCAATTGAGCTATACGTAATTCATGTTATTCAGAATGCCAATCAAGCTATACGTAAAAAAGCCGTCGAAGGATAAGAAAAATTATTTCTCTATCGCAAGTGCTGCCTAATTTGCCATTACTGCCAAAGAAGAAAAAGCAACAATTCAGTGATTTTCTTCAATATGCATGTTGACAAAAGAGCGCCTAATTGTTTTGGCCAAGCTTGGAGTATGCCACTCATCCAAGCAATGGAACGTTATTTGGTGTTTGATCCGTTAAATTATGATTGACGTATTCCAAGAAGAATAAAATTATGTTATTCAGAATGCCGACTAGCCATATACGTAATTCATGTTATTCAGAATGTTAACAGCTATACTTAAAAAGCTATCGAAGGATAAAGAAAATTTATTTCCTTATCGCGAGTGCCGCCTAATTTGCCAATACTGCCAAAGAAGAAAAAGCAACAAATTAGTGATTTTCCCCCAATATGCATGCTGACAAAAAATGCGTCTGATTTTTGGCCAAGCTTGGTATGCCACTCATTTGAGCGATGGAACGTTATTTGGCATTTGATCTGTTAAATTATGATTAACGTATTCCGACAAGAATAAAATTACGTTATTCAGAACGCCAATCAAGCTATATGTAAAAAAAGCTATCAAAGGATTAGAAGAAATTTATTCCCTTATCGCGAGTGCCACCTTATTTGCCATTACTGCCAAAGAAGAAAAAGGGACAAACTAGTGATTTTCTTCAATATGCATGTCAACAAAATATGCCTGATTGGCCTCGGCAAGCTGGAGTATGCCGCTCAACCAAGCAATGGAATTATATCTCATGCCTAATCCATTAAATTACGATTGACTTATTCCGACAAGAATACATTATTTTATCTAGTATGTCGATTCAGCTATTTGTAATTCATGTTATTCAGAACGCTGATCGAGCTATACGTAAAAAAGCCATCAAAGGATAAAATGAATTTATTCCCTTATCGCGAGTGCCGCCTACTTCTGCCATTACTACCAAACAAGAAAAAGGAAAAGCTAGCAATTTTCTTCACATGCATGTTGACAAAAAATGTGCCTGATTGTTTTGGCCAAGCTTGAGTATGCCACTCATCCAAGCAATGGAACGTTATTTTGCGCTCAATCCATTGAATTACAATTGATGTATTCCGACAAGAATAAAATTACATTATTCAGAATGCCAATTGAGCTATACGTAATTCATGTTATTCAGAATGCCAATCGATATACGTAAAAAAGCCATCAAAGGCCAAAAAAAATTTATTCCCTCATTGCAAGTGCTGTTTAATTTGCCGTTACTGGTTAATGAAGAAAAAGCAACAAATTAGTGATTTTCTTCAATGAGCATGTTAAACAAAAGCACATAATTGTTTTGGCCATGCTTGGAGTATGCCACTCATTCAAGCAATGGAACGTTATTTATTGTTTGATTCGTTAAATTATGATTGACGTATTCACAAAAATAAAATTACGTTATTCAGAATGCCAATTCAGCTATACGTAATTCATGTTATTCAGAATGCCAATCAAGCTATACGTAAAAAGCTGTCGAAGGATAAGAAAAATTTATTCCCTCATCGCGAGTGCTGCCTAATTTGCCGTTACTGCCAATGAAGAAAAAGCGACAAATTAGTGATTTTCTTCAATATGCATGTTGACAAAAGCGCTTAATTGTTTTGGCCATGCTTGGAGTATGCCACTCATTCAAGCAATGGAACGTTATTTGGCGTTTGATCCGTTAAATTATGAATGACGTATTCGACAAGAATAAAATTACATTATCTAGAATGCCGATTCCAGCTATGTTATTCAGAATGCCAATCAAGCTATACGTAAAAGCTGTTGAAGGATAAGAAAAAAATTTATTCCCTTATTGGTGAAAAGCCGCCTAATTTGCCGTTACTGCCAAAGAAGAAAAAGCAACAAATCAGTGATTTTCTTCAATATGCATGTTGACAAAAAGAGCGCCTAATTGTGTTTTGGCCATGCTTGGAGTATGCCATCCAAGCAATGGAATGTTATTTGGCTTTCAATCCGAGAAATTACGATTGACGTATTCCGACAAGAATAAAATTACATTATTCAGAAAGCTGATTCAGCTATACGTAATTCATGTTATACAGAACGCTAATTGCTTATACGCAAAAAAGTTGTCGAAGGATAAGAATAAATTTATACTTTTATCGTGAGTGCGGCTTACTTTGCAATTACTGCCAAAGAAGAAAAAGCGAATAGTGATTTTCTTCAATATGCATGTTGACAAAAATGTGCCTGATTATTTTGGCCAAGCTGAAGTATGCCACTCATCCAAGCAATGGAATGTTATTTGGCGTTTGATCCGTTGCACCATGATTAACGATTCGACATGAATAAAATATGTTATTCAGAATGCCAATTCAGCTATACGTAATTCATGTTATTCAGAATGCCAATCGAGCTGTACGTAAAAATGCTGCTCGAAGGATAAGAAAAAATTTATTCCCCTGACCGCGAGTGCTGCCTAATTTGCCGTTACTGCCAATGAAGAAAAAGCGACAAATTAGTGATTTTCTTCAATATGCATGTTGACAAAAAGCGCATAATTGTTTTGGCCATGCTTGAGTATGCCACTCATTCAAGCAATGGGATGTTATTTATCATTTGATCCGTTAAATTATGATTGACGTATTCCAACAAGAATAAAATTACGTTATTCAGAATGCCGATTCAGCTATAGTAATTCATGTTATTCAGAATGCCAATCAAGCTATACGTAAAAAAGCTGTTTTTGAAGGATAAGAAAAATTTATTCCCTTATTGCGAGTGCTGCCTTATTTGCCTTTACTGCCAAAGAAGAAAAAGCAACAATTCAGTGGATTTTCTTCAATATGCATGTTGACAAAAGAGCGCCTAATTGTTTTTACAAGCTTGGAGTATGCCACTCATCCAAGCAATGGAACGTTATTTGGCGTTTGATCCGTTTAAATTATGATTGACGTATTCCGAGAAGAATAAAATTATGTTATTCAGAATGCCGATTCAGCTATACGTAATTCATGTTATTCAGAATGCCAATCGAGCTATACGTAAAAGCCATCAAAGGATAAGAAAAAATTTATTTCCTTATCGCGAGTGCCGCCTAATTTGCCAATACTGCCAAAGAAGAAAAAGCAACAAATTAGTGATTTTCCCAATATGATGTTGACAAAAATGCGCCTGATTGTTTTGGCCAAGCTTGGAGTATGCCACTCATTCAAGCGATGGGATGTTATTTATCATTTGATCCGTTAAATTATGATTGACGTATTCCAACAAGAATAAAATTACGTTATTCAGAATGCCGATTCAGCTATACTAATTCATGTTATTCAGAATGCCAATCAAGCTATACGTAAAAAGCTGTTGAAGAATAAGAAAATTTATTCCCTTATTGCGAGTGCCGCCTTATTTGCCTTTACTGCCAAAGAAGAAAAGCAACAAATCAGTGATTTTCTTCAATATGCATGTTAATAAAAGAGCGCTTAATTGTTTTAGCCATGCGTGGAGTAAGCCACTAATCAAGCAATGGAACGTTATTTGGCGTTCAATCCGTTAAATTACAATGGACGTATTCCAACAAGAATAAAATTGCGATTATTCAGAAAGCCAATTGAGCTATACGTAATTCATGTTATTCAGAATGCCGATCAGTTATACGTAAAAAAGCCATTGAAGGATAAGAAAAATTTATTCCCTCATTGCGAGTGCTGCTTAATTTGCCGTTACTGCCAATGAAGAAAAAGCAACAAATTAGTGATTTTCTTCAATGAGCATGTTAACGAAAAAAGCGCATAATTGTTTTGGCCATGCTTGGAGTATGCCACTCATTCAAGCAATGGAACGTTATTTATTGTTTGATCTGTTAAATTATGATTGACGTATTCCGACAAGAATAAAATTACGTTATTCAGAATGCCAATTCAGCTATACGTAATTCATGTTATTCAGAATGCCAATCAAGCTATACGTAAAAAAGCCATCAAAGGATAAGAAAAAATGTATTCCCTCATCGCGAGTGCTGCCTAATTTTGCCGTTACTGCCAATGAAGAAAAAGCAACAAATTAGTGATTTTCTTCAATATGCATGTTGACAAAAAGCGCTTAATTGTTTTGGCCATGCTTGAGTATGCCACTCATTCAAGCAATGGAACGTTATTTGGCGTTTGATCCGTTAAATTATGAATGACGTAGTCCGACAAGAATAAAATTACATTATTCAGAATGCCGATTCAGCTATACGTAATTCATGTTATTCAGAATGCCAATCAAGCTATACGTAAAAAAGCTGGTGAAGGATAAGAAAAAATTTATTCCCTTATTGCGAGTGCCGCCTAATTTGCCTTTACTGCCAAAGAAGAAAAAGCAACAAATCAGTGATTTTCTTCAATATGCATGTTGACAAAGAGCGCCTAATTGTTTTGGCCAAGCTTGGAGTATGCCACTCATCCAAGCGATGGAACGTTATTTTTGGCGTTTGATCCGTTAAATTATGATTGACGTATTCGACAAGAATAAAATTACGTTATTCAGAATGCCGATTCAGCTATACGTAAAAGCTGTTGTAGGATAAGAAAATTTATTCCCTTATTGCAAGTGCCGCCTAATTTGCCTTTACTGCCAAAAAAGAAAAAGCAACAAATCAGTGATTTTCTTCAATATGCATGTTGACAAAAGAGCGCTTAATTGTTTTAGCCATGCGTGGAGTAAGCCACTCAATCAAGCAATGGAACAATATTTGGCGTTCAATCCGTTAAATTACAATGGACGTATTCCGACAAGAATAAATTACGTTATTCAGAAAGCTGATTCAGCTATATGTAATTCATGTTATACAGAACGCCAATTGAGCTATACATGAAAAAGGCGTTGAAGGATAAGAAAAATTTATTCCCTTATCATGAGTGCCGCACCGCCTAATTTGCCATTACTGCCAAAGAAGAAAAAGCAACAAATCAGTGATTTTCTTCAATATGCATGTTGACAAAAGAGCGCTTAATTGTTTTAGCCATGCGTGGAGTAAGTCACTCAATCAAGCAATGGAACGTTATTTGGCGTTCAATCAGTTAAATTACAATGGACGTATTCCGACAAGAATAAAATTACATTATTCAGAAAGCCAATTGAGCTATACGTAATTCATGTTATTCAGAATGCCGATCAAGCTATACGTAAAAGCCATTGAAGGATAAGAAAAAATTTATTCCCATTGCGAGTGCTGCTTAATTTTAAATGTTACTGCCAATGAAGAAAAGCAACAAATTAGTGATTTTCTTCAATGAGCATGTTAACGAAAAAGCGCTTAATTGTTTTGGCCAAGCTTGGAGTATGCCACTCATCCAAGCGATGGAACGTTATTTGGCGGTTTATCCATTAAATTATGATTGACGTATTCCGAGAAGAATAGAATTATGTTATTCAGAATGCCGATTCAGCTATACGTATTCCAAGTTATTCAGAATGCCAATCACATTATACGTAAAAGCTTCGTCGAAGGATAAGAAAAAATTTATTTCCTTATCGCGAGTGCCGCCTAATTTGCCATTACTGCCAAAGAAGAAAAAGCAACAAATTAGTGATTTTCTTCAATATGCATGTTGACAAAAATGCGCCTGATTGTTTTGGCCAAGCTTGAGTATGCCACTCATTTAAGCAATGGAACGTTCTTTGGCATTTGATCTGTTAAATTATGATTAACGTATTCCGACAAGAATAAAATTACGTTATTCAGAACGCCAATCAAGCTATATGTAAAAAGCTATCAAAGGATTAGAAGAAATTTATTCCCTTATCGCGAGTGCCACCTTATTTGCCATTACTGCCAAAGAAGAAAAAGGGACAAATTAGTGATTTTCTTCAATGAGCATGTTAACGAAAAAGCGCATAATTGTTTTGGCCATGCTTGGAGTATGCCACTCATTCAAGCAATGGAACGTTATTGTTTGATCCTTTAAATTATGATTGACGTATTCCGACAAAAATAAAATTACGTTATTCAGAATGCCAATTCAGCTATACCGCAATTCATGCTATTCAGAACGCCAACTGCCAGGTAAAAGCGATTGAAGATTAGAAGAAATTGACTTTATCATGAGTGCCACCTATTTTGTTATTACGTCAAAGAAGAAAAAGGGACAAATTAGTGATTTTCTCAATATGCATGTCAACAAAAATATGCCTGATTGGTCTCGGCAAGCTTGGAGTATGCCGCTCAACCAAGCAATGGAATGTTATTCCGCGGCTCAATCCATTAAATTACGATTGACGTATTCCGACAAGAATAATATTACTTTATCTCAGTATGCCGATTCAGCTATTTGTAATTCATGTTATTCAGAACGCTGATCGAGCTATACGTAAAAAGCCATCAAAGGATAAGAATGAATTTATTCCCTTATCGCGAGTGCCGCCATTTCTGCCATTACTACCAAACAAGAAAAGGAAAGCTAGCAATTCTTTCTTCAATATGCATGTTGACAAAAAATGTGCCTGATTGTTTTACAAGCTTGTATATGCCACTCATCCAAGCAATGGAACGTTATTTTGCGCTCAATCCATTGAATTACAATTGATGTATTCCGACAAGAATAAAAATTACATTATTCAGAATGCCAATTGAGCTATACGTAATTCATGTTATTCAGAATGCAAATCAAGCTATACGTAAAAGCCATCGAAGGATAAGAAAAAAAATTTATTCCTCATTGCGAGTGCTGCTTAATTTGCCGTTACTGCCAATGAAGAAAAGCAACAAATTAGTGATTTTCTTCAATGAGCATGTTAACAAAAAGCGCATAATTGTTTTGGCCATGCTTGAGTATGCCACTCATTCAAGCAATGGAACGTTATTTATTGTTTGATTCGTTAAATTATGATTGACATATTCGGACAAAAATAAAATTACGTTATTCAGAATGCCAATTCAGCTATACGTAATTCATGTTATTCAGGAATGCCAATCAAGCTATACGTAAAAAAGCCGTCGAAGGATAAGAAAATTTATTCCTCATCGCGAGTGCTGCCTAATTTGCCGTTACTGCCAATGAAGAAAAAGCAACAAATTAGTGATTTTCTTCAATATGCATGTTGACAAAAAAGCGCTTAATTGTTTTGGCCATGCTTGGAGTATGCCACTCATTCAAGCAATGGAACGTTATTTGGCGTTTGATCCGTTAAATTATGAATGACGTATTCCGACAAGAATAAAATTACATTATTCAGAATGCCGATTCAGCTATACGTAATTCATGTTATTCAGAATGCCAATCAAGCTATACGTAAAAAAGCTGTTGAAGGATAAGAAAAAATTTATTCCCTTATTGCGAGTGCCGCCTAATTTGCCGTTACTGCCAAAGAAGAAAAAGCAACAAATCAGTGATTTTCTTCAATATGCATGCTGACAAAAAGCGCATAATTGTTTTGGCCATGCTTGGAGTATGCCACTCATTCAAGCGATGGGATGTTATTTATCATTTGATCCGTTAAATTATGATTGACGTATTCCAACAAGAATAAAATTACGTTATTCAGAATGCCGATTCAGCTATACGTAATTCATGTTATTCAGAATGCCAATCAAGCTATACGTAAGTGCTGTTGAAGGATAAGAAAAAATTTATTCCTTATTGCGAGTGCCGCCTAATTTGCCATTACTGCCAAAGAAGAAAAAGCAACAAATCAGTGATTTTCTTCAATATGCATGTTGACAAAAGAGCGTCTAATTGTTTTGGCCATGCTTGGAGTATGCCACTCATCCAAGCAATGGAACGTTATTTGGCGTTCAATCCGTTAAATTGCAATGAACGTATCTCGACAAGAATTAAATTGCGTTATTCAGAAAGCTGATTCAGCTATATGTAATTCATGTTATACAGAACGCCAATTGAGCTATACGTAAAAAAGTCATCAAAGGAAAAGAAAAATTTATTCCTTATCGCGAGTGCCGCGCCGCCTAATTTTCCGTTACTGCCGAAGAAGAAAAAGTGACAAATTAGTGATTTTCTTCAATATGCATGTTGACAAAAGCGCATAATTGTTTTGGCCATGCTTGGAGTATGCCACTCATTCAAGCAATGGAACGTTATTTATCGTTTGATCCATTAAATTATGATTGACGTATTCGACAAGAATAAAATTACGTTATTCAGAATGCTGATTCAGCTATACATAATTCATGTTATTCAGAATGCCAATCAAGCTATACGTAAAAAAGCTGGTGAAGGATAAGAAAAAATTTATTCCTTATTGCGAGTGCCGCCTTAATTTGCCTTTACTGCCAAAGAAGAAAAAGCAACAATTCAGTGATTTTCTTCAATATGCATGTTGACAAAAAGAGCGCCTAATTGTTTTGGCCAAGCTTGGAGTATGCCACTCATCCAAGCAATGGAACGTTATTTGGCGTTTGATCCGTTAAATTATGATTGACGTATTCCGAGAAGAATAAAATTATGTTATTCAGAATGCCGATTCAGCTATACGTAATTCATGTTATTCAGAATGCCAATCGAGCTATACGTAAAAAGCTATCGAAGGATAAGGAAAAATTTATTTCCTTATCGCGAGTGCCGCCTAATTTGCCAATACTGCCAAAGAAGAAAAGCAACAAATTAGTGATTTTCTCCAATATGCATGTTGACAAAAAATGCGTCTGATTGTTTTGGCCAAGCTTGGAGTATGCCACTCATTTAAGCAATGGAATGTTATTTTCATGCTGATCTGTTAAATTATGATTAACGTATTCGACAAGAATAAAATTACGTTATTCAGAATGCCGATTCAGCTATACGTAAAAGCTGTTGTAGGATAAGAAAAAAATTTATAAATTTTTATTGCGGTAGTGCCGCTCTATTTGCCTTTACTGCTAAAGAAGAAAAAGCAACAAATCAGTGATTTTCTTCAATATGCATGTTGACAAAAGAGCGCTTAATTGTTTTAGCCATGCGTGGAGTAAGCCACTATCCAAGCAATGGAACGTTATTTGGCGTTCAAAACGTTAAATTACAATGGACGTATTCCGACAAGAATAAAATTACATTATTCAGAAAGCCAATTGAGCTATATGTAATTCATGTTATTCAGAATGCCGATCAAGCTATACGTAAAAAAGCCATCGAAGGATAAGAAAAAATTTATTCCCTCATTGCGAGTGCCGCCTAATTTGCCTTTACTGCCAAAGAAGAAAAAGCAACAAATCAGTGATTTTCTTCAATATGCATGTTGACAAAAAGAGCGTCTAATTGTTTTGGCCAAGCTTGAGTATGCCACTCATCCAAGCGATGGAACGTTATTTGGCGTTTGATCCGTTAAATTATGATTGACGTATTCCAACAAGAATAAAATTACGTTATTCAGAATGCCGATTCAGCTATACGTAAAAAAGCTGTTGTAGGATAAGAAAAAATTTATTCCTTTATTGCGAGTGCCGTCTAATTTGCCTTTACTGCCAAAGAAGAAAAGCAACAAATCAGTGATTTTCTTCAATATGCATGTTGACAAAAGAGCGCTTAATTGTTTTAGCCATGCTTGGAGTAAGCCACTCATCCAAGCAATGGAACGATATTTGGCGTTCAATCCCGTTAAATTACAATGGACGTATTCGACAAGAATAAAATTACGTTATTCAGAAAGCTGGATTCGGCTATTCGTAATTCATGTTATTCAGAATGCCAATCAAGCTATACGTAAAAGCCACAAAGGATAAGAAAAAATTCTATTCCCTCATCGCTGAAAAGCGTCTAATTTGCCGTTACTGCCAATGAAGAAAAAGCAACAAATTAGTGATTTTCTTCAATGAGCATGTTAACGAAAAAGCGCATAATTGTTTTGGCCATGCTTGGAGTATGCCACTCATTCAAGTAATGGATGGAACGTTATTTATTGTTTGATCCGTTAAATTATGATTGACGTATATTCCGACAAGAATAAAATTACGTTATTCAGAATGCCAATTCAGCTATACGTAATTCATGTTATTCAGAATGCCAATCAAGCTATACGTAAAAAAGCCGTCAAAGGATAAGAAAAAATTTATTCCCTCATCGCGAGTGCTGCCTAATTTGCCGTTACTGCCAATGAAGAAAAAGCAACAAATTAGTGATTTTCTTCAATATGCATGTTGACAAAAAGCGCTTAATTGTTTTGGCCATGCTTGAGTAGCTTACCTATTCAAGCAATGGAACGTTATTTTAAGGCGGATCCGCTAAATTATGAATGACGTAGTCCGACAAGAATAAATTACATTATTCAGAATGCCGATTCAGCTATACGTAATTCATGTTATTCAGAATGCCAATCAAGCTATACGTAAAAAAGCTGGTGAAGGATAAGAAAAATTTATTCCTTATTGTGAAGTGCCGTCTAATTTGCCTTTACTGCCAAAGAAGAAAAAGCAACAAATCAGTGATTTTCTTCAATATGCATGTTGACAAAAGAGCACCTAATTGTTTTGGCCAAGCTTGGAGTATGCCACTCATCCAAGCGATGGAACGTTATTTGGCGTTTGATCCGTTAAATTATGATTGACGTATTCCGACAAGAATAAAATTACGTTATTCAGAATGCCGATTCAGCTATACGTAAAAAAGCTGTTGTAGGATAAGAAAAAAATTTATTCCCTTATTAAGTGAAAAGCCGTCTAATTTGCCTTTACTGCCAAAGAAGAAAAAGCAACAAATCAGTGATTTTCTTCAATATGCATGTTGACAAAAGAGCGCTTAATTGTTTTAGCCATGCTTGGAGTAAGCCACTCATCCAAGCAATGGAACGATACTTGGCGTTCAATCCGTTAAATTACAATGGACGTATTCCGACAAGAATAAAATTACGTTATTCAGAAAGCTGATTCAGCTATATGTAATTCATGTTATACAGAACGCCAATTGAGCTATACATGAAAAAGTCGTTGAAGGATAAGAAAAATTTATTCCCTTATCATGAGTGCCGCGCCGCCTAATTTGCCATTACTGCCAAAGAAGAGAAAGCAACAAATCATGATTTTCTTCAATATGCATGTTGACAAAAGAGCGCCTAATTGTTTTGGCCAAGCTTGGAGTATGCCACTCATCCAAGCGATGGAACGTTATTTGGCGTTTTATCCGTTAAATTATGATTGACGCATTCCGAGAAGAATAGAATTATGTTATTCAGAATGCCGATTCAGCTATATGTAATTCATGTTATTCAGAATGCCAATCAAGCTATACGTAAAAAAGCCGTCGAAGGATAAGAAAAAATTTTATTTCCTTATCGCGAGTGCCGCCTAATTTGCCATTACTGCCAAAGAAGAAAAGCAACAAATTAGTGATTTTCTTCAATATGCATGTTGACAAAAATGCGCCTGATTGTTTTGGCCAAGCTTGAGTATGCCACTCATTTGAACGATGGAACGTTATTTGGCATTTGATCTGTTAAATTATGATTAACGTATTCCGACAAGAATAAAATTACGTTATTCAGAACGTCAATCAAGCTATATGTAAAAAAAGCTATCAAAGGATTAGAAGAAATTTATTCCCTTATCGCGAGTGCCACCTATTTGCCATTACTGCCAAAGAAGAAAAAGGGACAAATTAGTGATTTTCTTCAATATGCATGTCAACAAAAATATGCCTGATTGGTCTTGCCAAGCTTGGAGTATGCCGCTCTAAATCCAAGCAATGGAATGTTATTCCGCGTTCAATCCATTAAATTACGATTGACGTATTCCGACAAGAATAATATTACTTTATTCAGTATGCCGATTCAGCTATTTGTAATTCATGTTATTCAGAACGCTGATTGAGCTATACATAAAAGCCATCAAAGGATAAGAATGAATTTATTCCCTTATCGCGAGTGCCGCCTACTTCGCCATTACTACCAAACAAGAAAAAGGGAAAAGCTGGCAATTTTCTTCAGCTACATGTTGACAAAAATGTGCCTGATTGTTTTGGCCAAGCTTGGAGTATGCCACTCATCCAAGCAATGGAACGTTATTTTGCGCTCAATCCATTGAATTACAATTGACATATTCCGACAAGAATAAAATTACATTATTCAGAATGCCAATTGAGCTTGTACGTAATTCATGATATTCAGAATGCCGATCAAGCTATACGTAAAAAAGCCATCAAAGGATAAGAAAAAATTTATTCCCTTATTGCGAGTGCTGCTTAATTTGCCGTTACTGCCAATGAAGAAAAAGCAACAAATTAGTGATTTTCTTCAATGAGCATGTTAACGAAAAAGCGCATAATTGTTTTGGCCATGCTTGGAGTACATGCCACTTATCACAATGGAACGTTATTTATTGTTTGATCCGTTAAATTATGATTGACGTATTCCGACAAGAATAAAATTACGTTATTCAGAATGCCAATTCAGCACGTAATTCATGTTATTCAGAATGCCAATCAAGCTATACGTAAGTGCTTTCGTCGAAGGATAAGAAAAAATTATTCCCTTATTGCTAGTGTCGCCTAATTTGCCCTTACTGCCAAAGAAGAAAAAGCAACAAATCAGTGATTTTCTTCAATATGCATGTTGACAAAAGAGCGTCTAATTGTTTTGGCCATGCTTGGAGTATGCCACTCATCCAAGCAATGGAATGTTATTTGGCTTTCAACTGAGAAATTACGATTGGACGTATTCCGACAAGAATAAAATTATGTTATTCAGAAAGCTGATTCAGCTATACGTAATTCATGTTATACAGAACGCTAATTGGAGCTATACGCAAAAAGTCGTTGAAGGATAAGAATAAATTTATTCTCTATCACGAGTGCTTACTTTGCAATTACTGCCAAAGAAGAAAAAGCGACAAATTAGTGATTTTCTTCAATATGCATGTTGACAAAAATGCGCCTGATTATTTTGGGCAAGCTTGGAGTATGCCACTCATCCAAGCAATGGAATGTTATTTGGCGTTTGATCCGTTAAATCATGATTAACGTATTCCGACATGAATAAAATATGTTATTCAGAATGCCAATTCAGCTATACGTAATTCATGTTATTCAGAATGCCAATCGAGCTATACGTAAAAATGCCGTCAAAGGATAAGAAAAATTTATTCCCCACGCGAGTGTTTTCGCTAATTTGCCATTACTGCCAATGAAGAAAAGCGACAAATTAGTGATTTTCTTCAATATGCATGTTGACAAAAAAGTGCATAATTGTTTTGGCCATGCTTGGAGTATGCCACTCATTCAAGCAATGGGATGTTATTTATCATTTGATCCGTTAAATTATGATTGACGTATTCCAGCAAAGATAAAAAAAAATTACGTTATTCAAGATACCGATTCAATATACGTAATTCATGTTATTCAGAATACTAATTCAGCTATACGTAAAAAAGCTTTGAAGGATAAGAAAAATTTATTCCCTTACTTTGAGTGCAGCTAATTTGCCTTTACTGCCAAAGAAGAAAAAGCAACAAATCAGTGATTTTCTTCAATATGCATGTTGACAAAAGAGCGCCTAGAAATGTTTTGGCCAAGCTTGGAGTATGCCACTCATCAAGCGATGGAACGTTATTTGGCGTTTGATCCGTTAAATTATGATTCACGAATTCCGAGAAGAATAAGAATTATGTTATTCAGAATGCCAATTGAGCTATACGTAATTCATTTTATTCAGAATGCCAATTGGCTACTCGTAAAAACGATCAAAGGATAAGAAAAAATTTATTTTTTTATCACGAGTGCTGCCTAATTTGCCGTTACTGCCAATGAAGAAAAAGCTGACAAATTAGTGATTTTCTTCAATATGCATGTTGACAAAAGACGCATAATTGTTTTGGCCATGCTTGGAGTATGCCACTCATTCAAGCAATGAAACGTTATTTTGGCGTTTGATCCGTTAGAATATGATTGACGTATTCCAACAAGAATAAAATTACATTATTCAGAATGCCAATTCAGCTATACGTAATTCATGTTATTCAGAATGCCAATCAAGCTATACGTAAAAGCTGTTGAAGGATAAGAAAAAATTTATTCCCTTATTGCTAGTGCCGCCTAATTTGCCGTTACTGCCAAGAAAAAGCAACAAATCAATGATTTTCTTCAATATGCATGTTGACAAAGAGCGCCTAATTGTTTTGGCCATGCTTGGAGTATGCCACTCATCCAAGCAATGGAACGTTATTTGGCTTTCCAATCCGAGAATTACGATTAGCTGATATTCCGACAAGAATAAAATTACATTATTCAGAAACTGATTCAGCTATACGTAATTCATGTTATACAGAACGCTAATTGAGCTATACATAAAAGTCATTAGAAGGATAAGAATAAATTTATTCTCTTATCGCAAAGTGCGGCTTGCTGCCATTACTGCGCAAAAGAAGAAAAAACGACAAATTAGTGATTTTCTTCAATATGCATGTTGACAAAAATGCGCCTGATTATTTTGGCCAAGCTTGGAGTATGCCACTCATCAAGCAATGGAATGTTATTTAGTAGTTTGATCCGTTAAATCATGATTAACGTATTCCAACATGAATAAAATATGTTATTCAGAATGCCAATTCAACTATTCGTAATTCATGTTATTCAGGAAATGCTAATCAAGCTATACGTAAAAAAGCCGTCAAAGGATAAGAAAAATTTATTCCCTGATTGCGAGTGCTGCCTAATTTGCCGTTATCTGCCAATGAAGAAAAAGCAACAAATTAGTGATTTTCTTCAATAAGCATGTTGATGAAAAAGCGCATAATTGTTTTGGCCATGCTTGGAGTATGCGACTCATTCAAGCGATGGAATGTTATTTATCATTTGATCATTAAATTATATTTAGTTTATTTGCAACAAGAATAAAATTAGGTTATCCAGAAATTAATCAGCTATACGTAATTCCATGTTATTCAGAATCCAATCGTTTACACAGAAAAGAACAGAAGATAAGAAAAATTATTTCCTATTACATGCCGCCTTAATTTATTAGTTACTACAAGAAGAAAGCAACAAATTTAGTGATTTTTCCAATATGTATTGTTGATAAAATGTGCCTGATTGTTTTGGCTGTTGAGTAGTTGTTCATTTAAGCAATGGAATGTTATTTGCATTGACTGTTAAATTAAGATTAACTATCTGATTAAAAATAAATTACGTTATCTAGAACGTCATCTAGCTATACGCAAAAAAGCTGTTGTAGATATGAAAAAATTGATCCTTTATTTATGCCAGCCAATTGCCTTTAATGCCAAAGAAGAAAGTAACAAATCAGTGATTTTCAATATGTATGTTATGTACAAGAGCGCCTTTAATTAGCTAGTCATTATATGCCATCATCCAAGTGCAAATGAACTATTTGTCAACTTAAATTACAATTTGATGTATTCAATAAGAATTAAAATACGTTATTCAGAAACTGATTCAGCTTTTATGTATTCCATGTTACAGAACGCCAATTTGTTTACACGAAAAAGTCGTTGAAGGATAAGAATAAATTATTCTTGACGCTAGGACAAGCATTTTGCTAATAATGTCAAAGAAGAAAAAGTGAAAAATTAGTGATTTTCTAATATGCATGTTGACAAAATGCGTCGATTATTTTGGCTGTTGGAGTATGCCAATTTATCCAAGCACGAATGTTATTTGGCGTTGATCCAGTAAATCATGATTAACGGATTCCGACATGAATAAAATATGTTATCTAGAATGCCAATCAGCTACACGACTGGCGTTATCCAGGAAAGCCAACTGGTTATACCAAAAAGCCACAAGGATAAGAAAGAATTTATCTTCACGCAAGTGCTGTCAATCGTTGTTATTGCCAGCAATGAAGAAAAAGCGAATAAATTAGTGATTTTCTTAATATGCATCTGACAAAAAGTACAATTGTTTTACTAGTATTGAGTAAGCCACCATTCATGATGAAACGTTATTTATCATTTGATCCCAATTATGACGACGATTTCAAACAAGAACAAATTACGTTATTCGAATGCTTCATTCAGCTATATGTAATTCAATATTATTCAGAACGGCTAATCGTTACATATCAGAACAAGGATAGAAAAAATGTATTCCCTATTGCGAGCTGCCTTGACTTGGTTTTTATCACAAAGAAGAAAAAGCAATAACTAGTGATTTTCTCTATGATGAAGCAGATGATGAAGAGCGCCTGATTGTTTTGGTCAATGCTTGGAGGTATGCCAAATCATCCAAGTAAATGAACGTTATTTGGCGCTAATCCAGAATTTTATAATGGATGTATTCCACAAGAATAAATGATGATCAGAAAGCTGATTCAGTATAGTAAGTATGTAATTCATGTTATACAGAACGCCAATTGAGCTATACGTAAATAAGTCGTCAAAGGATAAGAAAAAATTTATTCCCTCATCGCAAGTGCTGTTCAATTTGTTAAAAGCACAAGCAATGAAGAAAAGCCAAGAATTAGTGATTTTCTTCAATATGCATACACAAGAAGTGCTGAGCATTGTTATGGCCAGGTTTGAGAAGCCACCAATCATGCCTAGAGAAATGTTATTTATCATTTGATCCAGCAATTATGATTGACGGACTTCTAATAAGAATAACATGCTATTCAATGCCGATTCAGCTATATGTAATCATGTTATTCAGAATGGCCAATCTAAGTTATACTGGAAACAAGGATAAGAAAAAATGTATTCCCTTTGATATATGCCGCCCAATTTGCCAGCATGCCCAAGAAGAAAGCAAAACAACGTGATTTTCCATTGCATGCTGACAAAAGAGCGCTGACATGTTTTTGGCCATGTTTATATGCCACTCATCCAAGAAGAACGTATTTATTAACTGAGAAATACTACTACCTGATTCCCTGAATAAGAATAAAATACTATTCAGAAAGCTGGATTCACACGTAATCATAATATACAGAACGCTGAATGAGCTATACATAAAAAATGTCAAGACAAGAATAATATCTTCTTATCACAGTGGGCTTACTAAGCATACTGCCAAAATAAAGAAAGCAAACAAATTTCAGGATTTTCTCTCATTACATGTTGACACAAAATGGTGCCTGATGAGCTGGCCAAGCTATATGCCATCATCCAAGTAATGAATGCAAAGGCTTTATGCTGATCCTAAGCAATCAGATTAACGTATTCAACATTAATGTTATTCAGAATGTCAATTCAGCCATTGTAATCATAAGACAGAATGCTAACTGGGTTATACAAAAAGCTGTCAGTGATAAGAAAATTATCCCTGATCAGCAGTGCTGTCAATTAAGCCAAAAGACTAAGCCAATGAAGAAAAGCACTAAATAAAGATTTTTCAATAAGCATACATTGAAAAAGAGCATTTAAAACCACATGTTGGAGTATGCCACTTATTCAAGATGGAATGTTATTTATCATTTGATCCATTAAATTATGATTACTATCTAACAAGAATAAAATTAGGTTATTCAGAATGTACAATTTCAGTTATAATAATTCATGTTATTCAGAATGCCAATCAGTTATAATAAAAAGCTGGTAGTGATAAGAAAAATTATTTATTATAGTGTCACGACTAAGCACAAGCAAGAAGAAAAGCAACAATCAGTGATTTTCAATATGCATGTTGACAAAAGAGTGCTTCACTTGTTTTTAGCTAATGCTGGAGAAGGCCATCATCCAAGAATGAACCATTTGGCGTTCAATCCGTTAAATTATTGCTTGATGTATTCCGACAAGAATAACATGGTTCAGAAATTCGATTCAGCTATATGTAATTGGCGTTATACAGAACGCCAATTGAGCTATACGTAGTGTCGTCGAAGGATAAGAATACCTGATTTTTATCGTTGAAAACTTACTTTGCCATTAATACAAGAAGAAAAAGGAAATTAGTGATCCTTCAACATATGTTGAATAAAATGCGCCTGATTATTTTTGAAGCAAGCGTGAGTATGCCAACTTATCCAAGCATTGCAATGTTATTAAGGCGATCCGTTAACAAGATGAACGTATTCACATGAATAAATATATTCAGAATGCCAATCGAAGAAAGTAACAATTCATGTTATTCAAGTTTCAATCAAGCGGCATTAAAAGCTGTCTGAAGATAAGAAAAAATTGTCTCTAATGCGCTGCTGAATACGTTACCACAATGAAGAAAAAGCTACAATGAGATTTTCTCAATATGCAGACAAAAGCGATAGAATGTTTTAACAGTGTTTATGTCACCATTCATGATGAAATGTTATTATCATTTTGATCCGTTAACATGATTGACGGCCTGACAAGAATAAAATACGTTACCTGAATGCTGATTCAGGCTATATACCATGTTATCTAGAATACAATCAAGGCAATGCAAACAAGACAAGAAAATGTATTCTATTATATGCTGCCTAATGGTTTTACTGCCAAGAAAAAGCAACAAATCTGATTTCTTCAATATACACATAAGAGCGCCTAATTAAAATGGCTAGCCAAGGCAAGCACTATCCAAGAAGTGGAACTGATGAAGGCCAATCCTAAATGGCTAAATGGATTTATTCACAAGAATAAATGTTATCTAAAGCCATCTGAAGGTATGTAATCAAGGTTATACAGAACGCTAACTTGTTATAATAAACAAGTCATTACATTAAGAAAATTGACTTTTATCACAGTGCTACACACTTGCCAGCTATACAAGAGTGAAAGGACAAATTAGTGATTTTCTCCTATAAATGTTGACTAAAAACATGATAATTGTTTTAAGGCTAGAGTATACAATTATTCAAGAATAACTATTTATCGTTTGATCCATAATGAGATTGATGGTTCTGACAAGAATAAAATTAATATTCAGAATGTTTATCCAATACACAGAATTCATGTTATACAGAACGCCAATTGAGCTATACTAAAAAGTCACTAAGGACAAGAATGTAAATGACTTTTATCACAGTGTCACACTACACACAAAGGAAGAAGAAAAGTCATACTGAGGATTTTCTTCAATATGCACATAAAAGATGATAATTGTTTGGCCATGTTTGAGTATGCCACCCTGTCATTCAAGCAATGGAACGTTACTACGGTTTGATCCATTAAATTAAGATTGACTATCTGACAAGAATAAATTACTTTATTCAGAATGCTGATTCAGCATATGAATTCATACATTCCAGAATGCCAATCAAGCTATACCAAAAAGCTGGCAGATGAAAAATTTATTTCATCACAGTGCCTACCAATTTGCCATACTACAAAGAAGAAAAAGCAACAAATTAGTGATTTTCTTCAATATGCATGTTGACAAAAACGTAAGGCCTGATTGTTTTCACAAGCCTATATGCCAATCAATAACATGGAATCAAGTATCTCAGACTGATCTCAGCAATTATGATTGAATGGATCGACCAGAGAAATTACGTTATCAGAAACGCCAATTCAGCTATACATAAAAAAGCTGTCTAGCTGACAAGAAAATCTATCTCTATCGCGGAAAGTGCCGTCAATTTGCCATTAATGCCAAAGAAGAAAAGCAACAAATCAGTGATTTTCCAATATATTGTTGACAAGAGCGCTCGACGAGCCCAGCCATGTTTTGGGTATGCCAATCTCCATCCAAACGAACGAGCTCCATTATTGGTTTTCCAATCCGATAAATTACGATTTTATTCGACAACAAGAACAAAATTGTCATTCAGAAAAGCTGATTCAGCTTGGCAATAATTACAGTTATTGAACGCCATCGAATGACAATAAAAATGCCTGGTTGATGGCGAACAAATTGTCTTTATCATGAGCGCCATTTTGCCATTAATGAACCAAAGAAGAAAGCGACAAATTAGTGATTTTCTTTATCATGCACATACAAAAGGAGCGATAATTTGTTTTTACTATGTTTGGAGGTATATGCTACCTATTCATAAATGGAATCCATATCATTTGATTCATTAAATTATGATTGATATATACCTGATTAAAATAACATGTTATTCAGAATGGATTCAGCTATACATAATTATGTTATTCCAATGCCAATCAAGTTATAATGTGAAAAGTTGGTGAAGGATAAGAAAAAATTTATTTCTTATCGCTGAAAAGCCGCCTAATTTGCCATTACTGCCAAGAAGAAAAGCAACAAATTTAAATATCTTTTCACATATGTTGACAAAAATGTGCCTGATTGTTTTGCTGTTGGAGTATGCCAACACAAGACAACTGTCAGTACTTTGACTAAGGTTATGATCAATCATTCCACAAGAACAACCATGCTATTCAGAAAATGTCATCTGGCTATACCAAAGCTTTCTATTGACAAGAAAATTTATTCCTTTGACAAAAGAACCTGATCATCTTTACTGCTGAAGAAGAAAGCAACAAACTAGCATTTTCATGCATGTTGACAAAAGAAAGCCCACATCAATGCTTGAGTATGCCACTATCCAACATGGAAGACATGCTGATCATAAATGGTGATTCACGAATGAGAAGAATAAAATTGTGTTATTTGCAATTCACCAGCATACAATCATTTTTATCTGTCTACAATGAGCTAATACGTAAAGTCATTAAACGGATGAAGAAAAATTGTCGCACACAGTGCTGTCAATTTATTGGAAAGAGCTAAATGAAGAAAAGACAAATATGATTTTCTTCAACATGCAGACAAAGAGCAGATGAGCCATTGTGCTTATATGCCAACATTCCAAGCAAATGGAACAAAGATAATGATCCTATACACTATGATTTATTCTATTCTACAATAAATAAAATTACATCATTCATACTGCCACCCAGCTATACGTAATTCATAAAAGATTCAATGCCAATCAAGCTACCAAAAAGCTGTTGAAGGATAAGAAAAATTTATTCATTAGGCCAGTCAATTAACAGCATACAAGAAGTAAAGCAACAAATCAGTGATTTATGCACATGAATAAAACATGCTCAATTGTCCAAGCTAGCTGAGTATACAATCATCCAAGCAATGGAACGCATATTTTCAACCTGAGAAATTACGATTGACTATTCACAAGAATAAAATTACATTATTCAGAAAGCTGATTCAGCTATACGTATCCACACTATACAGGACCAATTATTCATGACAAAGTCATTAAGGATAAGAATAATTATTCTTTTATCAGTAGTGGTATGATGGTTACATTGCCAGTAGAAGAAAAAGGACAAATAGTGATTTTCAGCTGGTGCAAGGTTGAATAAAAATGCGCCTGATTTTGGCCAAGCTGGAGTATGCCACTATCCAAGCAATGGAATGTTATTTGGCGTTTGATCCGTTAAATCATGATTAATGATTCACATGAATAAAATATAAGACCGCGAATGCCAATTCAGTTATTCGTAATTCATGTTATTCAGAATGCTAATCAAGCTATACGCAAAAAAGCCGGCCAAAGGATAAGAAAAAATTCTATTCCCTGATCGCGAGTGCTGCCAATTTTGCCGTTATCTGCTAATGGCGAAAAGCAACAAATTAGTGATTTTCTTCTAATAAGCATGTTGATGAAAAATAATAATTGTTTTGGCTATGTTTGGAGGCGCTACCTTTATCATATGGAATGTTATTTATCATTTAATCCATGAATTATGATTGACGTATTCAACAAGAATAAAATTAGTTTATTCAGAATGCCAATTCAGCTATACGTAATTCATGTTATTCAGAATGCCAATCAATGCCATAATGCGAAAAAGCTGGTGAAGGATAAGAAAATTTATTTCCTTATTAAGTGAAGTGCCGCCTAATTTGCCGTTACTGCCAAAGAAGAAAAGCAACAAATCAGTGATTTTCTTCAATATGCATGTTGACAAAAGAGCGCCTAATTGTTTTGGGCTATTGCTGGTATGCCACCATCCAAGTGACATGAACGTTATTAGCTAATCTGAGAAATACATGATTGACGTATTCGACAAGAATAAATTACATTGGTTCAGAAAGCTGATTCAGAATACAACAATTCATACAGCAGGCGAGAACTTAATTGAGCTATATGATAAAAAGTCGTCAAGGAGTTAAGAAGAATAATTATTTTATCATCGAAAGGCTTATTTGTTCAGATTACTGCCAAAGAAGAAAAAGCGACAAATTAGTGATTTTCTTCAATATGCATGTTGACAAAAGAGCGCCTAATTGTTCTACAAGCTTTTTGAGTATGCCACTCATCCAAGCCATGGAACTGCTATTTGGCGTTTTATCCGTTAAATTATGATTGACGTATTCCAAGAAGAATAGAATTATGTTATTCAGAATGCCGATTCAGCTATACGTAAAAAGCTTTTGAAGGATAAGAAAAAATTTATTCCCTTATTGCAAGTGCAGCCTAATTTGCCTTTACTGCCAAAGAAGAAAAAAGCAACAAATCAGTGATTTTCTTCAATATGCATGTTGACAAAAGAGCGCCTAACAGTGTTTTGGCCAAGCTTGGAGTATGCCACTCATCCAAGCGATGGAATGTTATTTGGCGTTTGATCCGTTAAATTATGATTCACGAATTCCGAGAAGAATAAAATTATGTTATTCAGAATGCCAATTCAGCTATACGAATTCATGTTATTCAGAATGCCAATTGAGCTATACGTAAAAAAAGCCGTCAAAGGATAAGAAAATTTATTTTTTATCACAAGTGCTGCCTAATTTGCCGTTACTGCCAATGAAGAAAAAGGACAAATTAGTGATTTTCTTCAATATGCATGTTTACAAAAGAGCGCATAATTGTTTTGGCCATGCTTATAGTATGCCACTCATTCAAGCAATGGAATGTTATTTATCGTTTGATCCATTAAATTATGATTGACGTATTCCGACAAGAATAAAATTACGTTATCTGTGCTGAATCAGCTATACATAATTCATGTTATTCAGAATGCCAATCAAGCTATACGTAAAAAGCTGGTGAAGGATAAGAAAAAATTTATTTCTTATCGCGAGTGCCGCAATTTGCCATTACTGCTAAAGAAGAAAAAGCAACAAATTAGTGATTTTCTTCAATATGCATGTTGACAAAAAATGCGCCTGATTGTTTTGGCCAAGCTTGAGTATGCCACTCATTTAAGCGATGGAACGTTATTTGGCATTTGATCTGTTAAATTATGATTAACGTATTCCGACAAGAATAAAATTACGTTATTCAGAATGCCGATTCAGCTATACGTAAAAAAGCTTTTGAAGGATAAGAAAAAATTTATTCCCTTATTGCAAGTGCAGCCTAATTTGCCTTTACTGCCAAAGAAGAAAAAGCAACAAATCATATTTTCTTCGATATGTATAATGATAAAGAGGTTTTAAATAATAATAAGTTGAGGAAGCAATTAATCAAGCGATGAAGATTATTGCTGGATTTACTGATTCTACCTATTAAAGCAAAAGCCTCAAAAACAACGTATCAAACACAAAAGATTCCATTTTTCAAGAAGAAGTAACTTACTGCAACAAAAGGTATTGCTGAAGGATAAGAAAAAATTTATTCTTATTGCTAGTGCCGCCTAATTTGCCGCTACTGCCCAAGAAGAAAAATACCAGGTGATTTTCTTCAATAATACATGGAGGACAAAAGATGTTTTAATTATGTTTTGGGCTATGTTTGAGTATGCCACTCATCCAAGCAATGGAACGTTATTTGGCTTTCAATCCGAAAGTAGAAATTACGATTGACGTATTCCGACAAGAATAAAATTACATTATTCAGAAAGCTGATTCAGCTATCGCAATTCATGTTATACAGAACGCTAATTGAGCTATACATAAAAAGTCGTCGCAAAGGACAAGAATAAATTTATTCTCTTATCGAGTGCGGCTTTGCTATTACTGCCAAAGAAGAAAAGCAACAAATTAGTGATTTTCTTCAATATGCATGTTGACAAAAATGTGCTGATGCTGGTCAATGGAGTATGCTATCCAACATCAAGTGAAGAACTATTATTTGATCCGTTAAATCATGATTAACGTATTCCAACATGAATAAAATGTGTTATTCAGAATGCCAATTCAGCTATTTGTAATTCATGTTATTCAGAATGCTAATCAAGCTATACGTAAAAAAGCTGTCGAAGGATAAGAAAAATTTATTCCCTGATCAAGTAGTGCTGCCTAATTTGCCGTTATCTGCCAATGAAGAAAAAGCAACAAATTAGTGATTTTCTTCAATAAGCATGTTGATGAAAAAGCGCATAATTGTTTTGGCCATGCTTGGAGTATGCCACTCATTCAAGCGATGGAATGTTATTTATCATTTGATCCATTAAATTATGATTGACGTATTCCAACAAGAATAAAATTAGGTTATTCAGAATGCCAATTCAGCTATACGTAATTCATGTTATTCAGAATGCCAATCAAGCTATGCGTAAAAAAGCTGGTGAAGGATAAGAAAAAATTTATTTCCTTATTGCGAGTGCTGCCTAATTTGCCATTACTGCCAAAGAAGAAAAAGCAACAAACAGTGATTTCTCCAATATGCATGCTGACAAAATGTTCTCTGATTGTTTTGGCCAAGCTTGGAGTATGCCACTCATTTAAGCAATGGAATGTTATTTGGCATTGGATCTGTTAAATTGGTGATTAACGTATTCCGACAAAAATAAAATTACGTTATTCAGAATGCCGATTCAGCTATACGTAAAAAGGAATATAGATAAGAAAAATTATCTTTAATATGAGTGCCTCAATTGAACTTTATCAGTTGAAGAAGGAAAACAACAACGAAGATTTTCTTTCTGAAGATATGACACAAAATATTTTCCAACGAAGGCCTCAGAGCTGTTTGTTTACACTATCCGTTTAATAACCTTATTTGGGTGTCAATCCAAATTATGCGGATGTATTATTCCAGCGCATCAAAATTAATGCTATTCAGAAATCTGATTCAGCTATATGTAATTCATGCTATACAGAACGCCAATTGGAGCTATACCGCAAAAAGCTCGCCGGCTGATAAGAATAATTTATTCTCTTATCGCTGAAAATGCTTACTTTGCCATTATCGCCAAAGAAGAAAAAGGAAAATTAAAGATTTTCTTCAATATGCATGTTGACAAAATGCGCCTGATTATTTTGGCCAAGCTTGGAGTATGCCAATTAATTAGCAATGGAATGTTATTTGGCGTTTGATCCGTTAAATCATGATTGAACAAGATCTCGACATGAATAAAATATGTTATCTAGAATGCCAATCTGCCATAATGTGAATTCATGTTATTCAGAAAGCCAATCAGTTTACACGTAGTGCCGCCGAAGGATAAGAAAAAATTTATTCCTCATCGCAAGTGCTGCTAATTTGCTGTTACTGCCAATGAAGAAAAAGCGACAAATTATGATTCTTCTTTAATATACCTTACTAAAAAAGCGTGATAATTATTTAACAGGTTGAGCAAGCCAATTAATTCAAGTGATGAAATGATATCATTGATCCACAACAAGACGACGGATTCACAAGAATAAAATTACGTTATTCAGAATGCTGATTCAGCTTATATGTAATCAGCGTTATTCAGAACGCCAATCAAGCTACTGCAGTTGGGCAAGAGATAAGAAAAAATGTATTCTTAATGGCAGGCGCCTTAATTTGCCTTTACTGCCAAAGAAGAAAAAGCAACAAATCAGTGATTTTCTTCAATATGCATGTTGATTATGCAGAGCGTCAATTGCTTTAACAAGGTTGGAGTAGCCATCATCCAAGCAATGGAACGTTATTTACGCCAACCGCATGAATTAGAGCACGGACGATCCATTACAACAAAATTATTGCTATTCAGAAAGCGATTCATTGGTATGTAATTTGCGTTATACAGAACGCCAATTGAGCTATACTGGGTCATATTCGTCAGTGATAAGAAAAATTTATTCCCTCCATCGCAAGTGTTGCCTAATTTGTTAGCAATGCTGGAAGAAGAAAGGACAAATTAGGTGATTTTCTTCAATATGCATGTTGACAAAAAAGGCATAATGTTTTGGGCTAGTTTATATGCCATCATTCAAGTAATGAACGTTATTATTGTTTGATCCATTAAATTATTATTGATGTATTCGACAAGAATAAATTATTTATTCAGAATGCTGATTCAACTGTTGCATTCATGTTATACAGAACGCCAACTGAGCTATACAAAGCTACTAAGATAAGAAAATTTATTCTCTTATCATGAGGTCACATTTATGTCATTACTGCCAAAGAGAAGAAAGACAATTAGTGATTTTCTTCAATATGCATGTTTACAAAGAGTTGAGAATATTTTGGCCATGTTTATATGTTAATTATCAAGGAATGGAACGTTATTTTATTGTTTGATTCATTAAATTATGAATGAATGTATTCAATACAATAAAATTACGTTATTCAGAATGATCAGCTATACATAATTCATGTTATTCAGAATGCCAATCAAGCTATACGTAAAAGCTGGTGAAGGATAAGAAAAAATTTATTTCCTTATCGCGAGTGCCGCCTAATTTGCCATTATTGCCAAAGAAGAAAAAGCAACAAATTAGTGATTTTCTTCAATATGCATGTTGACAAAAATGCGTCTGATTGTTTTGGCCAAGCTTGGAGTATGCCACTCATTTAAGCAATGGAACGTTATTTGGCATTTGATCTAAACAAATATGATTAGAATTCATTCTGACTCAGAATAAAATTACGTTTATTCAGAATGTCATCTGTTATACATAAACAAAAGCGTCTATGGATAAGAAAAATTTATTCCCTTATCGTTGAGTGCCGCCTAATTTGCCATTACTGCCAAAGAAGAAAAAGCAACAAATCAGTGATTTTTTTTCAATATGCATGTTGACAAAAGAGCGCCTAATTGAGTTTTGGGCCATGTTTGGAGTATGCCACTCATCCAAGCAATGGAACATTCATTCAATAATCCGAGAAATGGCCATCATCGTATTCGACAAGAATAAAATACGTTATTCAACACAAAGCTGTGATTCATTATACATGTAATTCATGTTATACAGAATTTAATTGTTGGCATGTAAAGTTGTCAAAGGGATAAGAATAAGAATATTCTTATTTAGTGTCGCTACTTTTGTTGACATTGCCAAAAGAAGAAAAGCGACAAATTAGTGATTTTCTTCAATATGCATGTTTACAAAGAGCGCATAATTGTTTTGCCATGCTTGGAGTATGCCACCATTCAAGCAATGGAATCTGCTATTCATTGTTTGATCCATTAAATTATGATTGACATATTCCGACAAGAATAAATGATATGTTCAGAATGCTGATTCAGTTGTATGAGCAATTCATGTTATCAGAATGTCACCAAGTTACACAAAAAGCTCAACAAAGGTTAAGAGGAATTTATTCCACAGAAAACAAATTACTTTACATGGTCAACAAACAAAACCAATGGAAATAGCAATTTTCTTCAATATGCATTTGAGCCAAAAATGCCTGATTGTATTGGCCAAGCTTTGAGTATGCGGTTCATCCAAGCAATGGAACCTTATTTGGCGTTCAATCCGTTAAATTACAATTGATGTATTCGGACAAGAATAAAATTACATTATTCAGGAAGCCAATTCAGCTATACGTAATTCATGTTATTCAGAATGCCAATCAAGCTATACTTAAAAATATGAAGGATAAGAAAAATCTATTTCATTCATGAAGGTTGCCTTAATTACTATTACTGCCAAAGAAGAAAAGCCACAAATTAGTGATTTTCTTCAATATGCATGTTGACAAAAATGTGCCTGATTGTTTTGGCCAAGCTTGGAGTATGCCACTCATCCAAGCAAAGTAACGTTATTTCTAGTATCTAATTGTTAAGAATATACTGATTTATTCAATAAGAATAAAATTACGTTATTCAGAAAGCTGATTCAGCTATACGTAATTCATGTTATACAGAACAACTAATAATTTGTTATATGTAAAAAAGTCACTGAAGGATAAGAAAATTTATTCCCTTCCAAGTGAGTGCCGCGCCGCCTAATTGTCAGTTATTACTGCCAAAGAAGAAAAAGCGACAAATTAGTGATTTTCTTCAATATGCATGTTGACGAAAAAGTGCATAATTGTTTTGGCCATGCTTGCAGTATGCCACTCATTCAAGTATGAACGTTATTTATTGTTTGATCCGTTAAATATGATTGACATATTCCGAAGAATAAAATTAATATTCAGAATGCGTCGATTCAGTTATAATGCATCTTAAAGCGTCTAGAATGCCAATCGCTTATATCAGAAAAAGAATTTGAAGATAAGAAAAAATTTATTCTGACAAAAGTGCCGCTTAATTATGCCATTGCCAGGAAAAGGACAAATTAGGACGCCTTTTATTATGCATGTTGGACGAAAAAGGCATAATTGTTTTGGCTAAAGCTGCAGAAAATACCTGTTCAAGTGATGGAATGTTATTTATTGTTTGATCCGTTAAATTATGATTGACATATTCCAACAAGAATAAAAATTACGCTATTCAGAATGCCGACCAGCTGGCACAATTCATGTTATTCAGAATGCCAATCAAGCTATACGTAAAAAAATTTAGCGATAAGAAAAAATTTATTCCTTATTTACAAAAGGTGCCGCCTACTTTGCCTTTTACGCCAAAAAGGTATGAAAAAATTTAAACGAATCAGTGATTTTCTTCAATATGCATGTTGACAAAAGAGCGCCTAATTGTTTTGGCCAAGCTTGAGTATACCACTCATCCAAGCAATGGAACATTACTTGGCGCTAAATTCATTGAATTACAATTGACGTATTCCGACAAGAATAAAATTACATTATTCAGAATGCGAATGTAGAAGCATACTAATCTACGTGTTATTCAGAGTTCAATCAAGCCAAGTACGTAAAAAAGCCGCTGAAGGATAAGAAAAAATTTATTCCCTTATCGCGAAAATGCCGCTTCGCCTAATTTGCCGTTACTGCCAAAGAAGAAAAAGTGACAAATTAGGCATTTTCATATATGTTAATGAAAAGGGATAATTATCATTACAAAAATTAAAGGAATTATTCAAGGATAGAACGTTATTTATTAGTTTGATCCTAAGACAAATAAGATTGACATATTCACACCAACATAGAATAACATTATTCAGAATCAACAGATTCAAAGAGCACATCTATGTTATCTAGAATGCCATCAAGCTATACGTAAAAAGCAATTTGAAGGATAAGAAAATGGCTCCTCTACAAGAAAGGTCGGACTATCTTTATTCACAGTAAGAGTGAAAGCACCAATCTTAGCATTTTCTTCAATATACAATTGACAAAAGAGCGTCTAATTACGGGCTAAGTTGGAGGAGGCCACTATCCAAGCAAATAATAATAATGGCAAGCAATTCATTGGAATTACACGGATTATTCATGGCAATGGTATCAATAATATCCAGAATGCAGACCTGAAGCAATGACCTACAATATCAGAATGCCACCAAGCTACAATTAAAAAGCTGCTGAAGGATAAGAAAAAATTTATTTCTTATCGCTATGCTGCCTAATTTGCCATTACTGCCAAAGAAGAAAAAGCAACAAATTAGTGATTTTCTTCAATATGCATGTTGACAAAAATGCGCTGATTGTTTTGGCCAAGATTGAGTATACAATTTACTGCTTTTATTTAAACGTTATTTGGCATTTGATCCGTTAAATTATGATTAACGTATTCGACAAGAATAAAATTACGTTATTCAGTGTGCCAATTCAGCTATACGTAATTCATGTTATTCAGAATGCCAATCCAGCTATATGTAAAAAGCTACTAGAATAGACAAGAATTCAATTATTCCCCTTATCGCGAGTGCCCTTTACTTTGCCACACTGCCAAAGAAGAAAAATACCAAATTAGTGATTTTCTTCAATATTCATGTTGACAAAAATGCGCCTGATTGCTTTGGCCAAGCTTGAGTATGCCACTATCCAAGCAATGGAACGTTATTTGGCGCTTTGATCCTATTAAAATTGATTGAACTATTTTGACTCAGAATAACATGTTGTTCAGAATGCCAATTCAGCTATACGTAATTATGTTATTCAGAATGCCAATCAAGTTATACGTAAAAAGCAATTTCAGTTGATAAGAAAAATTTTATCTCTTTATTTATGCTGCCTAATTATGCTATCACAAAGAGAAAAAGACAAATTAGTGATTTTCTTTATTATGCATGTTGACAAAGAGCGCCTAATTGTTTTGGCCATGCTTGGAGTATTCCACTCATCCAAGCAATGGAACGTTTATTTGGCGTTCAATCCTTTAAATTACAATTGACGTATTCCAACGAGAATAAAATTACGTTATTCAGAAAGCTGATTCAGCTAATGTGATTCATGCTATACAGAACGCCAATTGAGCTATACGTAAAAAAGTCGTTGAAGGATAAGAAAAAATTTATTCCTTATTGGTGAGTGTCAGCGCTCACCTAATTTTGGCTGTTGCTGCCAAAGAAGAAAAAGCTATAAATTAGTAATTTTCAATATGCATGTTGACAAAATGTACTTGATTTGTTAACAATAAGCCTTGAAAGAAAGCCAATCATCTGAGCAATGGAACGTTATTTGCGTTTCATCCAAGTAATGAAGATTGACGGATTCATCAGAATAAAATGTTATCTAGAATGTCATCACTGGCCATATATCTAATTCATGTTATTCAGAATGCCGATCAAGCTATACGTGAAAAAGCCGTAGAAGGATAAGAAAAACTTATTTCCTTATCGCGGGTGCCACCTAATTTGGCTGTTACTGCCAAAGAAGAAAAAGCGACAAATTAGTGATTTTCTTCAATATGCATGTTGACAAAAATGTGCCTGATTGTTTTGCCAAGCTTTGAGTATGCCACTCATCGGAGCAATGGAACGTTATTTGGCGTTTGATCCGTTAAATTATGATTGACATATTCCAACAAGAATAAAATTACGTTATTCAGAATGCCACACTTAGCTTTATGTAA